>JASDQU010107421.1:228277-238904 GCA_032191745.1 Picea mariana | reverse complement strand
AGAAAGATACTACATATGCTGCTACAAATCCAACAACAATTTGGGCATGCCATATGACACATGAATTGATTGCAAATCCTAAGATTCATACATGATATTTTGAGTTACATCCTCATGGATTTGGGTCCAAATTGCTTCTTCATATGTGATATACTGGTGGTGTCCTTGGTGATAAAGGACATGGAATTTTGTATTCTATTCATCCTATGATGAGACCAACAAAAGAGAGACTTGCTTTTTTTGGGACATGTATATATAAAACGCCATGGATATTCCACTAGAATAGTTTGTAATAAAAATTCTTATAATATTATGACGTATTAGATTATGTAATTGATTTCCCTTAGATCCTATATTAATTATTACTATATTATTTCCCAAATTTATGAAAATAATTGAATATGAAAATGAAGCAACAAGAAAAAATAAAAACCATCCACACAATTGAACACTCGATATATATTGGGGTACCTGATATGGGAGAAAACCCAACTAAAAGGTGATTTATGTTCTTTTTTCTCATTTCTTTAGTTATGAAAATGAAAATACAAAGAAAGGGGAATTTGATATTGAGTTTCCTATGAATCTATGATCCAGATGGATCTCGGTGGCCATCCACCGTTTCCACTGAATCACCATTTTGAGCCYGTGGTTTTGATAAACCATTATGTTCACCCTTTTGATGGGGAATGCAATGTAATGTCATCTTCATTTGTTAATTACAGACATCATGTAATGATTTCTTAGTGGAATTATGTGCATTCCTACAACATAGTGTTAATGCATCGGATCCCTTTAGAACTCCGMAGTTAAGMACACTTAGGCTAGAGTAGTACTGGGATGGGTGACCGCAAAGGAAGTCCTAGTGTTTTGCATGCCTATGGAATTTTATAAAATTAGTCCAATTTATCCCACATGCATCATGGGAATTGTTCTCCTCTCACTCTCTCATATACAATTGCAGTGAAGGAGGCCCTTTAATCATGAAAGGGAGTGTGATGTAAAGCTTGTTGTGAATGAAGCATACCCAACATCTCTTTCTTTTCAGAGACAGGTTGCCCCATTATGCCAGTTTGTGTTCTACAATGTTTTTCTCTCTTGTTCATTAATATAAGTTGGTTTTCACTATATTTATGTGTTCTCCACATTATATCTATGTATTTCCTTGTTATATGTCAATTATATTTTTGTCTTCATGTCGTTCTCAAAATAATCCAGATCAATCTATGACTTGGATGGATACTACAAACTCTTCTTTTTACCTCTGTTATGCAGTCAAATATCACTCCTTGGATGCTTTTATAACTATGGAACATATATAATACAAAATAATGGAACCCCTTCTCTTCCTAATGGTTTAGTATTTAACATAGCCCGATAGTTATCTAGGGTTAGGGGTTTTCATACTCAACCCTCAATTGGTGATAATTTTTTGGACCTTCTAAAATATTATTCAAATTACACATGTGTCTATCCCCACATTTTTTATTAATGATGATTGACATGGAATCCACTCATACCATTGTGGTTAATAAGGTAGTTTAAATTGTGGGATGTATAACTTTCTCATGTGAGCTCTAATTGAGGTGACTGTTGCATCATTGGAAAGGTATCGATGTGTAAAATAGTACCAAGGGGTTGGGATCAATTCTCATAAATTTATGACCCAAAAAAATGTCGTTTCATGCCTCAAAATTTTCTATAATGTTCCAAACCACAAATATCCAAACTAGGAACTACCACTAAAATGGGCCCTGTGAGCTAATTCCTCCATTTTTTCCACCCAAGCAATACCAATATGAGAAATTATCTGATAATACATTATAGATCATACCTCACCATTTAGGGATGATTTTGGTCCTAAAAATATTTTACCAAATGAGGTGAGGGAAATTTTACTCTTGCTTATCCATGGACTTCCATTTTACCATACCTGGATGTTGTCCTTCAACCCAATCTACCAAAGGTGATGTTGTCCATGTCTTGCAGTTCTAGACTTCTTCTACAAAACTGTGTCTTCTGCCAACTTTCTTGAGCTTCTCATACTAGGTCCTCTATGGTAGGTAGGACATAATTCTTATTTTTTCAATCCAACATGGAAGGCTCATAGAGTTTCAGATTCTCCACATTCACTACTAAATAAAAGCACATATGTGGGGGTAGACTGATTTTGTAGGGATTGTCAACCACCTTATTTAATACCTCAAAAGGGACATAATGTAGAGCCTCAATATTCTTACCAGGACCTTGTATTCTTTCCTTATTTAGTTGTAACCAAAATTTGTTTCCCATTTTGAATGGTTTTTCTATTATGTGATGATCATGTCAGGCCTTGTGCATTTCCCATGACTTCTGCAATGCCTCTTGTACTGAAAAATCAGTATGTTTGATATTTTCAATAATGTTTCCTTCTTTCAATGCTTCTCCCATGATGTGTTCCCTCAATCCTAATTTTTTTCCATAAACAACTTCCAAGGGTGAAGGTGGAAAATATCTAAAGAAATTTTCAATATGGGACTTACTAGTAGAAATATGGATTACTCTGTTATAATACTATTGAATGTAGATCAAACTTTCATCCCAAGTCTTTAGATTATTTTTATTGTAACCCATAAAATGTTGTACCAAAGTACCATTGACTAATTTTGTCTTCCCATATGTCTATGGATGGAATGTTATATATGTATTCAATTTCATTTCTATCTTCTTCCAATGTGTAGTCCAAAGGGCACTAAGAAATTTGTTGTCCCTGTAAAATATTATTCTCCTTATCCCAAAGTGCACCCAGAATTTTCGAAGAACATGCTTTCTACTTCTTGTTATTTGATGATATTTTTATAAGGAATAGGAATGCACATCTTATGAACATGTCCACTACCACAAAAATATACTCATGTCCCTTCCTAGTAGTTGCAAAACCACCCACAAAATCGATGGAAATTCTTTCCCAGGGTCATGTTTGTACAAGTAAGCGATGGTATATACCATTCTTTCTATTACTGGTATTTAAGGTACAAAAAAGAATCCATCCTCTAATACATCAAGCTACATGTTCTTGCATTATAGGCCAATAAACATAGCTTTGTAATTTATCAACCCTCTTCCCAACTTTAAAATTTCCTGTAACCATGTAGGTCTAAGCCTCTATGATAAGTTACGATATATAACCTTTAGGAACACAAATCTTGTCTATATTATAAAGAAACCCATTTTTGAGATGGTATTTATCCTTACTTTCACTTTTTTTTACATTAATTTGGCTCTGTAGCTATTGAAACACCTATTTAAAGTCCTCATATTCCATGTATGCCTCTTTTTATCCATCATGGGTAAAGGCATCCATATGGATAACAATTTCCAATGATGGAGTATTATATATGGGTGGTCTTGAAATAATTTACTCCAACTTATTAATGTCACCCTTCTTATAATTGATGACTAGATCACATTGTTGTAAAAACCCCATCCACTTGTAATGTATGGTTTGTCGTACCTTACATCGGGCCTGCAAATATTATAGTGATTAATGACCAATGTTTATAATGGTTTCCTTTTGCATGAGATAGTGCTTCCACTTTTTAACAACTTGAACCAGGGAATAAAGTTCTTTGTCATATGTATGGTATTTCAAAAATCCCTCATTAAACATATTGGAATAATATCATACTAACTTAACTCTTTGCATCAAAACTTCTCCCATAACATACCCACTTGCATGTGTCTCTGGTTCAAAATGCTTCTGCAAGTTACACAATGTGAGAACTGGTGCTTCAATAATATTTTATTTTATTTCATCGAAATCTTTGTATTGATTCTTTCCTCGTCAAAAACTCTTACCACTGGTTGTTATTGCATGGAGTGGTGTTACTACCATTGAAAAATATTCTTTGAACTTCCATAGGTACTATTCCTCCCCAAAAAATATCCTAACTTTATTGACATCAATATGAACATGGCATCCATATTTTTGGGATCTATCTTGAGTTCCCCTCCACCGATCACATATCCCAAAAACACCAATGAATACTTGGAAAAATCACATTTCTTAAGGTTTTCTAGGAACTGATGTTTTTTCAAAGTCTCTAACACCTACATGAGATGTGACATGTTCTCTTCCCTGGAAGAGCTATACACCAATATGTCATCAAAATACACTATTAAAAATGAATCTAAATAGGGATGCAATACGTCATTCATAATTTCATAAATGTATTCAGTGCATTACATGAACAAATGAGAATGACCAACCACTCATACAGACCTTAATTTTTCTGAAAGGAGGTTTTCTATGTGTCTTATTCTTTAACACATACCTAGTGGTATCACAATTTGAGATCCAACTTAGTGAATTACTTTACTTTCTATAATTGATCTAACAAATCATCAATATTGGGCAAAGGGTAATGATTGTTGAGTGTTATATTGTTCAAATATTGGTAGTTGATACACATTCTCCAAGTCCCATCCTTATTGGGAACTATGATGAAAGGTGACCCAGAAGCTGAGGTGGTTGGTTGAATAACTCCCTACTCCAATAACTGCCTCAATTGTTTCTTCACATTGTCTGGGTTTGGAACAGAATGTCTATACAACCAAATATTTGGTAATTGTGAGTTAGTAAACAACTATATCTCATGTTGTACTTCCCTCTTAGGTGGAATCCATTTACACTCCAGAACAATCCATTTTATTTCTACACCAAATCCTCCAACTATTGTTTCTGTTATTTGGTACATCCCTCCAGGCATGATGTTACCCTTATCAATTCCTCCCTTGGCCAATTCTCAATTAAGAAAAGCAACATATATTTCTTATTAGAACTGATCAAATTTTTTCCTTGGTTATAACTTACTATAGATATCTTTTACTTGACATTATTTTCATTGATGATGAAATACTTCCCATCCTTGATCAAGATGTATTGATTTTATCTCTACATGAATATTGCATCCATGATATACATTTAGGATATTTCAAACATTACACTACACACATCAAGGTTTACTACATCTAATTCCACTTCATCAATATAATTTTCACTTATGGAACTCGACCTTCCACTATTTACTAACCCTAATTTTTACATTTTTATTCCCCTGTCCAAATAGATATAGGATTGGATGATCATGAACCTATAACAAAAGCTTGTTGATTATATCATCTAATATGATATTGTCCTATGTATTGGTATTAAATAGAGAATATACCTTAGTCCATTTAACCTAGATATTAATATGGGAGATAATTTTCATATCCTTCTCTTGCTTATGATGAATCCTACTGAGATTCACCTCCTTCTGTAGTGAAGCGAAAACAATCTTCTCATCCACATCCAAAATACTCTCTACTTGGTTGCATGAATCCTTATCTATCAGTTTATTCTATTTTATATCCTTTTTATGGTTTTTAGGATTCAACTCTATATGTATCTTCCAACACTTTTCTTTAGTGTGAACATCAATAATGCAATAGTTGCAGTGGTTGTTTGGATCCTTGCATTGATGTGTAATGGATATCAACTTCTTCTCTTTTCCTTTCCCATTATTATTCCCCTCCTTGGAAGCTTATTGGTGATATTTATGTTTATAACCACTTATCTATCCTTTGTTATGGAATATGTTCTCCAGATACCATGCTTTCACACATACCTCATCAACAGTCATGGTTTTGAAGAACATCACTTAATTTTAAAATGATTGTGTAGACCCCCTATATAATTTAGGAGTACATATGGGTTCTTAAGAGATATACCCAACATGATTTCCATATTCCTAAATTCAATGGTTCACTCTTGCACACTCGACCCCTCCCTCTACCTGAAGTGATGAAAACATATCCATTGGTCCTTTGCGCACCTAATGGGGTATAACTAGGATCTAATGAGGGTTTTAAAATCCTCCTACTTAGTAACTTACTAGCGGATCACCCTCCAACATAAGTGTCTCCATGTGTATTTCCCACTAGGTTATAGCTTGGCCCTCCATTTTTAGTCAGGAAAATAAAATTTTATGCTCTTCATATATACTATGGAGATTGAAATACACTTCTAAGGGTTGCAACCAATGGTTCAACTTAACAAAATAAATCTCACCTTTATAGGGTTTGATGTCTAGTTTCATTTCCATATCTAATAGAGACTATGAAGGAGTGATGGAACTGAAACCTAGTTTCTCTTTCTCAGGATATTTACTCTACTCCTTTTTGGGTCTTCATTATCACCTAGTTTCCCATCAGATATGGATTTTCAATTAGTACCACCAACCTCCTGAAAAACACTGAAACATGTTCTCTAGAGCCACCATGAGGAGGACCATATTGCAAGAGATATCAACAAATTTATCCTCCAACCTTGATAATATTTCTTCCACTGCATCTCGAGGGTTTTTATGAATCAACTCATCCACCATTGATAGGGTTTTATGACTTCCTTTTTAATCCAATTCTTGGATCCTGCAAATTTCCACAAATACCCAAAAGAAAAAAACTCTGGTACAAATATTATTTATAAACTACCATGGATATTCCAATGGAGCAATTCATCACAATCGAAATTATAATATTCTGAAATATTATATTTTGCAATATATTTCCCTTAGATCCAAGATTAATTATTACTATCTTATAACTCAAATTTATGAAAATAATTGAACAAAATGATGAAAGAACATGAAAATATACACACCATCAACACAATTTAAGACAAGATACATCTTTGGAAACATGATATGGAGACAATCCTAGCTAGAAGGTACAACATATGCTCTTCTCTCTTTTCTTGAGTTATGAAAATGCAAAATCAAAGAAATGGGCACTTATTGTGGAGTTTCCTATGACTCTTTGGCATGAATGGATACTATAGACTCGTCTTCCTACCTCTATTATGCACTCAAATCCCACTCCTTGGATGGACCAAGTAACATACAAAATAATGTAATCCCTTCTCTTCCTAGAGGTCCAATACTTAACATAGTGTGGTAGTCATCTAGGGTTAGGGATTTTACATCTTCAACCCTCAATTAATGGTAATGTTTTGGAATTTCTATAATATTATTTAAATTCACACATGGATAGCTCCACACATGTTAGTAAATATGGATAATGTGAGAGGTATGACTTCCACATACAAGCTCTGATTGAGGTGATTTTTGCATTGTTGGAAAGTTATTGATGTGTGTAATAATGATAAGGTGAAATATCTATTCTCATAACATGATAAGGTTTCAAAATTTTTATAATCTTATTGAAATTACACACATGGATAGCTCCACACGTGTGAGTAATGGGGGCTAATGTGGCATTCAGTCGTAGCATAGTGGTTAGCAAGGTAGGTCAACTTGTGAGAGGTATAAATTCCACATACAAGCTTTGATTGAGGTTATTTTTTCATCATTGGAAATTTATCGATGTGTATAATAGTGTCAAGGTAATATATCTATGCTCATAACATGTTTCCCCAAACTAGGACCTGCCACTAAAATGTTCCTCGCAGGCCAATTCCTTCAATTTTCCACCTAGAAAGTACTAAGATAGATGGGAAATTATATGATGACCCATTCCATATTACAATTCATTAACATTAGCAATATCTCTCAATCCTTCTACCTCTCATACTCAATTTGTTCCAACACTAGAGGCCATCACATTAGATGACTCCTCTAGTGTTGAGTTTCAGAAGCCACCTCTAACATCACTTATTAAATTAAATTTAGAGATCTAAATTTTAGGTACAATTCAATAGTTAGAGAAATATTTTCTAGAAATAGACTCTTTATCACCAATTTTAGAGTCTTCACAACCCACATATGAGTTTCCATTTCATAATGATTATAAGTAGAATCACCCTCTTTTTTGATATCCATAGTCATTTCTTAGTTCCTCTTCATTCAACTAATTTATGACGAGGTGCATATGGAAACCTTTTCGAAAGGTACCAACTCCAAGGATTATTTTGAGTTGACTTAATTATTGGTCCCCGAAAAATTTGAGCAACTGTTTGAAAACTTCATTTTCATGTGTTTCTTCCACAATACACATGAATAGTTTTGATTTCTCACCTTGATTGATTTGATATTAGCAATAGTTCCATTAATAATTTTTTGATGATGATTGTGATGTTTTATTTTTTCTTTTGGAAGCATTTTGACTAGATTGTCTATTTTGGTGTATATCGGTGCCTTAGTTTCTTGAAGTAAGTGATTGGTGTCAACATAAGCTACGACCTTCGCCTTCAACTGATCCAGGGGATTAAATTTTTATCAAAATTCAAAGTGCTTTGAATCGCTTCAAATCAAACACGAGCGTAGGCCTCGTCGTCACGAACCCAACAAAACTCATTTGGGTTCAAACAAACGTCGGATGAGAGAGATATTGCGTTCTGTTCAAATTGTCAAACAAGCAAAAAAAATGTGTTGACTGTATAGTCCGTACAGTCCATACTGCCCGTACAAATGCTGAATTGGAAGAGCCATATGACATGTAGCAGGGCTGAGTTGGTAGGGCCATACAACACGTGGTAGGTGTTGGCTGGCAGTTGGACGATGAACCATTTCTTGACACATGGCATTGGTGGCGAATGGAATGATGACACATGGCCCAATCAATGGCTACCATGTGTCACCTTGGATATGGTTTAAAACTTTTGTTGTTGGCAAGACTCAACCCCATGACCTCCGAGTAGGGGAAAATCCTTGGGCAGGGCCGCCCAATCAGTGCACCACCATTTTTTTCTTATTATATATATGAGTTTTAAATTATATGAATTGATATATGTTGTGATATGGGGCGCGGTCCGGGGTCAAGGCTTAGCCCTGGCCCCTAGTCATATATGTTTTCAATGTAACCACCGACGTGGCACGTGTTCCAAACCATTTACCATATGTTTTAAAACGTATCCCCTTTCCGTATGAGCGTGCAGTCACATGACTCATATGCCCACGGACTTGGCGGTTAGGGGTTGGGCATGCCCTAACCGTTCTACAGTTTGCACCTTTTTGCGGTTGCACTCGGTGCTACATTTTAACAAAAATATGCGCGTTGGGGCTAGGTTGAAGAGGTAGAGGTGCATTTTGGCGATCCAAAGACAAGTTTGAAGGGGAACTTCCAGGAAGCCTATCTTCTTCAATTTTTGGCCAAACGAGGTGTCGAAAAATCCCAGCTAGGGGTTTTTGGACGTTCTGAAGCCATTGGAGCCATCTATTTGGAATTTTGAGTATTGTAAAGAACATATTTTATCACTTTGAACAAATAATACAAAAGATCCATTGGAAGCTGGACCAAGAGATGTAGCCCAAGAGAGGGGTGAACTCCTTTATCATTTGTTGTGTTATGTGTTTTCTGTTCATTGTTATTTGTTGTTGTTTATATGCATCTTGAATATGTAATTTCTATAAAATTTGTGTTTGCAAAATTGATCCATTTTCATAAGAACACTTGAATTAAAACTTGCAAAATATTCTCAAGAATACAAGTCTTAATCATTTTTAGATCAAGTTGGTATCATAGCTTAGGTTTTTGAAGACTTGATTATTTGCAAGTGTTTTGTTTTCTGATGCTCACAAGGTTGAAAATCACAAGAGGAGAAGGTCAACTTGTAGAGTCAAGTTCTCATCCTTCAAGAAGAAAGATTATATCATCACCTCAAGCTTCAAGGAGGCACTCACCAAGTATGGCTCATGAAGAGAGTCATGAACATATTCCTATGGAAGATGAATATCTCAGAAAGGCTTTCATGGAAATGAGAGAAATTATGAAACTCTTGATGGAAGAAAGGAATACAAGGTTTCAAGGTGAAGGCTCCAACCCTTCAAAACACAAGGGAGACAGTGATGATAAAACTCCAAATGGAGGGAATGGTGCTTCTCCACCACCCTCATCTCCATATTCTTCTTCTTCTACCAGTTCAAGACCTCTTCCAAATTCTCCAAAAGGACATGATAAAACTCCTCCACAAATTCCTTTGTTAAAGCTTGATATTAAATTCGAATTGCCAATGTATAATGGAGAGGTAAATGCTGAGAAATTAGATAATTGGATTCGTCAGATTGAGGTGTATTGTAGGATACAAAAAAATCAAGATGATAAAACTAAGATTCAACTTGCTTCTTTAAGATTGGATAGTGCAGCACTCATTTGGTGGGAAGCCAAGACTCAAGAGGACATGAAGAAACATGGTAAAATTTTTACTTCTTGGAATGATTTTATTGTTAAAATTAAAAAACAATTTTACCCATTGGCATATATGCAAAAAGCTACTATGGATTGGCAAAATTTTAGATAAGCTAAAGGAAAAAATGTGCAAAGCTTTACTCAAGAATTTAGGAGAAGAGGTTTGGTTTTGGGAGTAGATTTGTCTTCTCAAGAAACTTTACTCAAATACATTGGAGCTTTACATAGTTATTTGAGACATAAAATACTCATGTTTAATCCTTCAAATCTAGATGAATTTTGTGCTCAGGCCACTCATTTGGAAGAAAGAGGAAGGAGTGAAACTCATGAGGGTAACAAGAATCCTTTCAGTCGTGGAGACAAAGGAAAGAGGAAGTTCAAGGGCAATGGCAAAAAGAATGTTGCTATTAAGAAAGAGGGAGAAAAATTTACATGCAAACATTGTTCAAAACATGGTCATGAT
>JASDQU010107421.1:143992-162466 GCA_032191745.1 Picea mariana | reverse complement strand
AGTCCATTGGGCACCCAAACCTCAAAGAAATTTTAGTATTTTGAGGTTGACCTCGTTCGATCAAGAAGTGACTATCCATGTGAATTCGCTCGTCTGTTTGGCAATTCAAAAGCCTTCTAAGACGTGTGTTTGTATAAGGAAACTCGTCATTGGCCCGGTTCGTAGAAATATTCCTTCATCGGGGTTGAAAAATCTGTATTTAGTATAGGTAAATCAATTAATTATCAAATGTCCTTCTTCCTTGGGCTTGGTCACCTACCAGATGAGAAAGGGTTGGAAATTGAAAACACTCCCATCCCAAATAGGCTTTGGATAAATAAAATATGGGTGCCTGGTTGGGGGGTCCGAGTCTTCCTCCCATTGGATTTTATAACTTTCATTTGTAGTAAGCCAAAGTGAGGAGTGACCATTTTGTTTTGGTTGAACCTAAGCGATCAAACCCATCTCACCCACATGCCAATTGGTCCAGTCAATCCGAAAAAGCTTATGAAATGCGTGTTTTTAGAAGGAAAACCCTTGTTGTTTATTTTTTTGTATAGTGGGGGATTAATTTATCAATTCCCTATGCCTTCATACTCAGGTCCCCCGATGGAAGTATCCCTTGTCCAATCAAGAAGGAAGATGAAGATCCATTCCATGCTCTGTAGTTGTTTCGGTCAAAAACAAAACATTCTGAAATGGGCATTTGATAAAGCAAAGTTGTGTTTGTACGAGGTCCGAAAGGTTCTACCAATCTGGGGTTCCTGAACTTGCATTTTTCATGAGTTAACTTGATTCATTCATTTCCTAATTCCCTCTACCTGGGGCGTGGGAGATTTAATCCAAAATTAAAAGGTTGTAACTTAACTTGAAAACGTTCCCAAGTGCACATTGAATAAATCAAAGTTTCATTTAGCTAGGTTCCGAGGAATATTATCTCCATACGGGTTCAAGAACTCATGTTTTTATTAGTCACAACCTCCCTAATGAGAAGTGTTTGTCCCACCCAAGGAATGAAGTCTATGTTGAACCTGGTTCTCCAATTAGTACATGTGGTGAAGTTCATTGAGGACTCCCTACCTCGCTTCTTTTCATGAAAACACTCTGTGGATTTTCTCACTTCCTTATACAACAAATGAACCTATAAAAAAGTAATCGACCAATTGACCGTAGTCGCTCTATAATTCCCTCTATATATAATTCCCTCTATAATATAGCAATAGAAGAAGGAAACCTCAAGGGCTTGATCCTGAATCAGTAAGTGCATACTAAAGGGATTTCGGGGCAATTCCCCCCTTCCTTCTATGTCCCATCAAGCAAGAAGTGGTGCCCTACCCGTTCAACTTCAAGGCATAAGAATCCCTTAACCAACCATGTCCTCAAGCACTAATATCAGCCCCACTTGAAAGTCATTTTCTTTATTTCTTGATCCATAAATTGCCTTGCATGGCCTACCTTGCTAACCAAGTACCCACCCTATAAGGTCTCTTAACCTACTTCACCTGTTCGGTTCTCGATCCTTACTGTTCGATGTGGTACTGGATAGATATATTTTGATTTCATGAGGAAAGACAAGTGCGTTATTGTGTTATTTCATTATTGCGGAATCATGTTCCATAAGGTGCAGTGATAACCTGACAAGATGCAGTGGCTAACCCGCTCATCCCTGCAACCTGCCAACCCACCCAAAGAGGTGAGGGCGGTCTTTTGTCCCTTATTCTCCCTTATCCTAGGTGCCTTGATGTCTAGTGTGGCCCTATGTACTTGGTTACCCAAGGAAGCACCCCAGTCCTAAGGGCAGGAAGTGACTAATGAGATGCTTTTTGGTTGGAAGGAAAGCGAGCGCAACGAGTGAGCTAAGCGAGCAGTAGAGAGTTAAGCGGAGTGAGGAGCATTAGCGAGAAGTAGCAATTTTAGTGGAGCGAGGAGCATTAGTGAAGCTAAGAGGTGTCAGTCAAAGTAAAAAGAGATAGGGGATTATTATATACATAATACGTCTACTGATCTGTAAATAGTATTACCCACATAAGAAGTATACCTATCTGTATGGGTGCGTATCAATGCCTAGGTGCATATCTAGGTGCATATAACTATCTATCTGGGTGCATTTCAATCTCCAATCTCCAATATCCAATCTCCCATCTCCAATATGGGTGGGAAAGACCTAAGAGCTACTTTCTATGGGTGGGAGAGACAGGCTTCTCTCTATAGAAAAAAGCTCGATAAGGAGGGGTACCTTCAAAGGTACAAGTTCATGATCTGTCTTAATCAAGCTCCGATTGATCATGAGAACTCAAGATATTGAGAACACACTTTCTCAAGAACACATGATTTATAAAGAGAACACATTTTATGACGAGTTTATCAATTACTATTAAGGGGTATTTGTTTGATTTATCACACATAAACCTCTCTCTTGAGCATGCTCTTGATCTGGTGAGTGCTTAAGTGTGATTGAAACTTGAGAGATTTGATCGATATTGATTGATTGAGAACACCATAATAGCTTGCTAAACCACATCTCTTTTATAAGCTCAAGTGTGTTGATTGATTGAAGAGATCCATTGCTTGCTTTTTCTCTTATCAATAAAATATCTTCATGTGTTATTGCTTACTTGAAAGTGTTCAAAGCGACAACACTCCTATTCAAGAAAGAAATCAGAAATATACATAGACTGATATCTTATGCATAGATATTAATAAAATCGATTAGACCAAATAAAATATAATATATGTAAGACAATCAATGAATCGAAATGGGGGGAGGTGCCTTTCAATATGTCAAAAGAGTGGAGGTAGAAGGAAAGATATTCTTCTTCATGAGCACTGACTCACTAACGGGGGCTCTATGTTCAGGTGAGCGAAGGAGCACAGTTCAATCACTATGTTAGTCAGTTAGTTAGTTAGATTAATAGGTGGTCTTATCAGGGGGCTTCCCTTAATCATTTCCTCCATGCACCTCTATGCATGTGAGTCTTATTAGCACTATACACATTTCATTTCATAGTATGTATGCATGTATGTATGAAAGGTCTCACCTAGGTTTATTTGCTCCCGGGTTGGTGCAATAGTTGGAAATTTGCATTTTCTTTCTTATACGTAATTACACTTTAGGAAAGAGGGTATAACCAATTCCCCTCCATAAAGGCCAAATAAAAGAATAAGAACCGCAAGAGGGTCAGACTCTGATAGGGGCCTACTCACTATAGAGATAGAGAATAGGTTGGTCCATTCAATATAAGGTCGTTATCCTTCTATATTACTATTGATTCTACCACAGTTGCCTTCCTATGGAGTACAACACTCTTCAGGGGGCTCTCTATGCTCAATGGAATAATCCCCCCCTCTTGGGAAAGTACCACTCTAACTAATTAGATTTTCTTTCTTTGGTAAGGGAATGAGACCAAGGTAGGTGAATAGGATTCCAATTGAAATGGATGGAGGGTAGGCAATAGCACACAAATGACTATCTACCACACGAATGAATGTATATTCCAGTGCCATTCCTTACCAGATGACATGCCTTTGTTGTAGGTGTCTAAAGGGTAGGCGTAAAATTGGTAGAGTAACATTCCTTCCCTCACTCATAGTTTTAGGCAGGTGAATGAAGGTCCCAAGTAGTCCTTTTGATAGATAGCTAGTTGGATAGCTGGTTGGTAAGGTCGGGCTTTTCCTTCCAATTAAGAATTAAAAATATCCAACCAAAAGGCTAGGTTTCTTGTTAATGCTCTTAGGTTAAGAAGGCAAGGTTCCTTCCGCCAATGAAAATCTCCAATAGTCAGCCTATTATTTCCTCCTTCCTTGGGTTCTGTGGTCCTTCCTTTAGCTTGGGTTTGTGAGGTGTCTTTCCTTTCTTGGGTTGTTGGGCTTGGGCTTGGGTACTCGGTTGCAATTTGATACTTGAATAGATATACAACATGTTGCTTACTTACGAGCATTTAGATTGAGACTGATTGGATTTGATTTTCTCAACTGATTAGTCTTTTGTTTGGTTGGTCGAAAGGTGCAGCCAAAGGGGACTGATTAGTCTTCTAGTGAGAGTGGTGCCCATGGATACAGACAGATGAAACTCCCCACATCATCATTGGCCGAAAGAAAGGAGATGCCCCTTTTGAAACACCATACACAAGAGAATGAAATAATTTTGGCTTGGTCTCCAGAGGATTTATTTCCCACTTTATATAATATCAAGTATAATGCAAGTGAAAACGCCTATACCTTAACACACCTTATTCAAGTTGTTGATCCCACTTACGGCTAACATATTTAGCACCAATGTTGGGGGTAGGCACTCAGTCTTGTTAGAACAAATTCACAAAACCTCTCATTCACCATTTTCATTTCAAAACCTAAAAACCTATGGTCAGTGCCCAGTAGTCAGCTCCAGAAGGGCATCGCCATAGGGTCACTGCCAATAGATGGTAGTCATTTCCCGTAGTCTTCTCTAGGAGGTCGACGATAGCCAAGAGTTGATCCAAGTGTTGATGCTTATTAGCTTTATTTCTACTTCAATTTTTATCACTCCCAATATGAGGTATAATCTATGCTCCCCATCGAGGGCTAAGTTCATTCCCCATCGAGAGATAAGGCCACCCATGTTCTATGGATAACTCTTACACTCTCTATGGAAGGAAAGTATAGGAATTACTCTATGGATCTTACTCTAAAACTTTCACTTTCAGGCTTAAGGCAAGTGACCTTATGTCTTTCACTCTTAAGACCTTAGGGCATTGGACTACAACTACCAAAAGTTAGTCCTTACTCCATAGGGCTAAGACTAATAAAAAAACAAAAATAAGAAAGAAAGACCTTAAGGGAATACCTTAAACCTACTCTACCTAATTTAATGTTTTGATTTTGAGAAACCTGTTTTTTACGGGGTCAGATGACATATCCCAAATCGGGGCACCTAAACTTGATCTTCTCTTTCATATCAATAAACTCCCCATATCACGTCCCAATATTAGGGAACATCCATAGAAATGGCCCTACCTTGGAACCTACAACTCCTACTCAACCCTGTAACCTTCCACCTCGAACCAACCATGGGCACTATGTGCATAGACTAAGATAGTGTCTAAAGGCTAAATGAAATACAAATGTTATTTTAAATCCATCTCCAAGAAATATCTACATCTCTATAATTTTTATGGACTATTCAACTTGGTTGGTTGATTGGATAACTTAACTCCTTGGCTTTGCAACTGAGTTACTCGACTGCGCTAACTCATCTTAGCTACCGAGAGCTGGAAGCAGTAAGTGCCTAGAATCTATTGTCAGTGCATGAACTATTGGCAAGTCAGTGTGTGTCTCTCAGTGCTAGAAATAATCCCTAGGCATGGAAGCTCTGATGCATTAATAAGCTCTTTCAGTGCATCTTGTCAGTGCATGAAGCTAGTGTCAAGTAGTCAGTGCTTGTAAGTGCAGTTTGTCATTTCCAGTATCACTGATTTAAGCTCCATTCTGTGCCTAGTAGTCATTGATGCAACAGCTAGTCATTGTGTCAATATCATATAATTGTAAGCCGCTCAGTGTTGGGCATGGCTTATGGCGTTTAGGCTTCGTGGGACCCTGTCTTGTTTCTTGTTGTTTGCTGGTCAAATAAACACTAATAGCATATAGTTCTCTACAATGGGTATAGTGCCTATTTATTGAAAAGGAGACAACAAGAAGCCTCTTCGCTAGAGCTTTGCTAAGTACCTCTTTCTTTCTAATAATGGACACAATTGGAAGTTTATTCTATAGGGATATTTCAACTCTATCGTTCAAAGAAAGGCAATTTGAAGTAAAGATAATTTCTCTTTATTTCAACGGGACTCAAAGTTGAGCTACTACAGTTATCAGGTCGGATGGAATATCTATCATCGGGGCACAAAAATGGATTTGATTCTTAACGAACCATGCCTTTTTACAACACTTCCCTGTAACAGGCAGGATGTTGTCGATTGCTTTTAGCTCGAGTGCCTTGATCCTCTATAACCTTTGATGATATGAAGGAGGATAGAGCTAAGGAGAGGGGCTAGGTTGAACCATTCAGTTAAGGGAGGTGGGTGATGCTTGCCCGGATATATATTTATTTATTGCCCACATCTACTACCTTACGAGATTTGGCGCACTTGGGTTGGTTGGAAATTACTTCTTTGTTTGCTATTACCTGTCGCCTACACCCAAATCTTTCTTCCGTTCGATCTACAAAAACCCACCCTTTACCACCCCTTCACTACTGACAACTAAACTTAGGGAAGGGAAGCCTTGTACGTGCTTGGGTAGGCACTTTTACAAATTTTCCTGCTGGATGAATGTTTTTCCCTGCTACCATTGGAATTTGTACCAACCAAACCGGTTCACATACCTTAACTTAGTTATTGATTGATTGGATGTGCTTTCCCTTGTTGGGTGGGAAGCTTTCATAGGCTTCAACACACTTGCTTAAGGAAGGATTCTTAGTGGTGGAATTAGCAACACTATTGCTCTCTTACTTAGCCTATTTACCTTTACTTATGTGCATGAAACATGTTCTACCAGACTTTACTTACCCCTTCACCCCCCATGGGTACAACCATTTCTATATCTTTTTCAAATAATGGTACAAAAAACAAGAGAAATATCATTTCATTTCCAATCTACTAGTCATAGCCAAGAGGTCAATGATAGACAGTCTCATTGACAGGAGGTCGTCGATAAAGAGGTGGTCGCCGATGAGGTGTCATTGCCTAGAGAAACCATACATAGACCTAGCCCTTGACCCTCACCCTATAAACTCTACCCGCTACCTCGAACTCTACCCTTGACAGAAGAACCATATAACTCACCCTCGAAATATACCCTTGACCTCGAACTCAATATTTATACCTCGACCCTCAACCTATACCCTATAATGATATGGAGCCTTGGGGGGAATTTAATTACCTGGGATGGATTGAAGGAATGAACAAGCGTTATATACAATATTCACTTCTTGAGGTTCATATGACATTCATAAATATCCCCACATAGCTGATAGAAGCACCTCACTTAGCCATCTCACATAGTCAAAAGACATAGCCCCACACAAAAAAGGATTATAGCAGCCATAACATATCCACCCACCCTACACGGGAAGCTACGGCATGGAAAGAAGCTACAACACAGGAAGGAGCCCACATAGACACCCAACATAGCCAGTCATAACCAGTGGTCAGAGCCTTTGGTTGGGCATGGCTGAATCCCCACATAGCCCACATCATTTAGCCCACCGATAGCCCCTCATTACCCACCCATCGATTCCCACTTGTTGATGCATTCAATGTGATGGTAGGACTCTTTGACAATAGTCTATATGAGATCCAAGTGTTTATGCACTCAATCCAGGATTCTTTKCCACTAGTTGATCCAAGAGTYGATGTCGMTACTCAATGTTGGTACTYGATCCCAAGAGTTGAGCCCACRTGGAGATGCTAGTACTCAACACGGGTAGGTAGGTAGGTAGGTAGGTGGCTGGCTGGCGATTCACTAGATGTTGGTACTAAATTCCAGTGTCAATGTCAAGTTTCCATGCAATCCCAAGAGGCGATACAACAATCGATGCTACTACTCAATGGCTTGTATTCGATTCTTGTACTCTCTTGATGTCTAGTACTCAATCTAGGTTGTACTCGATGATGGTGGTGATTCGATGCCAAATGTAGATCACACGATTTTCGTAGGAGATCCCGATTGCCCATCCTGATTAACATCAACACATGCTATATACACCAAACACAGGAAGGTACAGAATGGTACACAGGGAAGGAAGGAGACACCCGACATAGACACCTCACATAGCCGATTATAGACAGTTGGTCATTGCTTGAATTTTCTACTCATCTATGCTAATTCACTGGTGGGATATTCAACTTGTATTGTTGATTCATTAATTGACTTGGCTTGTTTACTCAACTGGGTGGGAAACAAACAGTCAGTGTCTAGAAGCTATGGTCAGTTCTACAACTCTTCTCAATACAGGAATGAAACTCTTGTACATGCAGGAAGCTCTGGTCAGTGCATGAATGAAGCTATATAACACGAACATTAGTCCATGACCATTAGTCATCAAGGAGGCGATGCCAGGACTCTTTGCCGATAGTCGATCCAGGGAGGTGTAGATGAGGGTACTTGAGTCAGGTGTAGATGTCGCTAGTCGATCCTAGGGAGCACCTTATTGTCTGTTTTAGAACGGATGAAGAATGTATTCTTTTCTATTTGGAAACCTATGTTTTCTTGTAGGTTTTGGAACCGGTGCATGATATTACTTATGATTCCACCTTTTTTGAAAGGAGGTGCTTGCCAATAGCCAATATCATTCCCGGAAGGTGTCATTGCTAGACGGTAAGCCGAGAGACAATCATTGCCAGGAGGTCAATAGCCATTCTCATTGTCAGGAAGTGGTTTAACCATATCCATCTTCCCTCTACCTTGGCCCTCCACTTCACTTACAGATATAGAACAAACATTCCTACATCGATCGAATGAATCGAAGGAATGAATGACAAAGCATTATATACAATGATTCACAATTTGAGGATCATATGCCAAGAATATTCAAGGAGGGTCATTGAACCATTCACGTAGGTAAGCTAGTGGAATTCAGGGAGGTAATGTAGTCCCAGTTGTGAGGTGAATCCATTCCCATTACTTATTATTCCACCCATTCCATGTTCCCCACTAGACGAGAAATAAGTCCCCGTTCAAAACATACCCGAAAGAGAGAGTCCATACCCACTTACCACTATGGAACAATGGATTGTTCCTACCTGAATTGGATGGATGGAATGACAATGTGTTACATAAGTTAATTCACTATTTTATGATCATATGCAATAGACAGACTATTTGAACCGCTCAACAAAATCCTAGACCTATACCTGAAGGAGAGAGGCTAGATAGAGACATTTAGGGAGAGAGAGGGACTATAGAGCCATTCAACATAATCCTATAACTAAAATCCAAGACATTGGGGATACCACACTAGATATAAACTAACCTAGTACAGACGATACACCAATCATCACACCAAGTGGGACATTCACTAAAAACAGTTTCACTATCCGCCTTCTCTCTTTGATCTTTATGCTTGCGTGCCGATAGAGACCTTTTCTACCTGTTCGTCTCTCTCTCTCTTTCTTCCCGTATATCTCTTGCTATCCCTCTTAATATGAAAAATGTATGTAACACGATTTCCTTGCTGAATAGATGTGTGGATAGAACTCATGAGAATTGAAACCATCGCACCCATTGACCCAAAAGAGATTGAGACATGTTGTTACCAGATGGAGGATATCGATTGAGATAGGGTGGAACCAGATTAGATAATATAGGGACCCCCATGTTCCAACATAATACGTGCTACATCAACCCAACACGGCATGGATTGGGCATGGGGCAAGAACTGGAAGAACTAGGGCAATCACGGGACACTTCGCTTCTAGAATGTTTTAATGCCCTCGAGTCAGGGTAGCAGGGTGCGACACTGAAGGAGGAAATCAGTTGTAACTGATCAATTCTTGATTGAGAACTGCCCACTTCAATCTGTCCCCGATTGATTATTTCTTTACCATACCTCCAAGAACGACGGGTCTAGACCAACCTTAACACCCGAAACTACACCATCCAATCCCACCAACAAGATCTTATACCACATTGTGTTATATACATTTATTCTACTTTGTGTTCACTTGAGATCTATTTAGAAGGAATGATTGTGCTGAGATATATACCTGATCGAGGAGATCTAGACCGCCAAAAAGTTGGCACTGATTGATCCACCATGCACGAGATATAATGTGTTTCCAAGTCAACACCAGATGAGATAGTGATTTATTGTTAAGTTGTCACCAAACGAGAGAGAGTGAGGTTATGTGATTTGAGGTCCCCCATATGCTACGAGATAGATTATGGTGATTGATTTAAAGTTTCCACCATATGTGATAGATTGTTCCCAGCATGTGAGGAAATACGCTAGACGAATGAAGACAATGATTATCACAGTGAACAACTATGTGCAACCAACCCCAAGATGGGGCCTATGTGCAGTGAACGAAGATGTGCTACGAAGAGGTCTACCAAGAGGGGTGATGAACGAACATGTGCTACACTAAGGTGGTATACAATGAGGGGCAGAGTTGATACCCACATGTGCTACTAACATGGGGGGATACATAGAGGTGATACATTGAGGGGCTGCCAACAAAGAGGTGCTACCATGTAAGGGATACCTTCACACCCATTCCAAATTCCGACCATATAATAGGGGAGGACTTACCGCAATAACATGAGAGAAGGCCCCCATCACTGGTCGAGAAGAAAGGGTCATCATTACATGATACCCCATTCCACAGAAATTGACATACTCTGTTCACCGTACCTGATTCACTGTATATGAGATAGAGGGACCCCATACCCCTCAACAAACTGAACGGTACAGCACACAGACAGGCTCCTACCTAGGATGGATGGAAGGAATGATGATTCTTACATACGTTGATATAAATTTAGAGGATCATACCCAAAGATTCCTCGGGAAAGGGGCTAGGGTCTTCAGAGAGGATCTAGAGAGATAACCATTACGGGAGGGAAGGGTAGGTAGAGCCATTCCCAAAAATATTTCATCATTGTAGCCAAGTTGACACCAGATGAAGTTTAGATAAGTACCATATGTGAAAGATATGTTTCAAGTTGCCATAATAACTAAATATTGTAATTTAGTTCCCAAGTTGACACCAGAGGAGAGATAAGTCCCCTATCGAGCCTCCATGCCATCCATGGTGGGTCTCAATGTGTATCGTCCTGTTTCATAGCAACAAGGGGTAACACATTATCTCATATGGTGTCAACTTGAGTAATGTATCGATATCATGTATGGTAACATCTTGTATCAACCTCATCTAGTGGGGAACGCCATTTCTATTTTTTGGTGGGTGGATTCATAAAACCAGTAGGCATCAAGGCGCTCAACCTCAAATAAAAAGCGTCAATTCCACAAATTATAGAAAAATATCCAGAAATGGTGATCTTCAGTAACAAAAAATCAATTTGAATACCCCTGATTATTATGCCTCGTCTCCCCTAAAAAATCAATTTTATTGAAAAAAATAGTTTCCCTCGGCACAAATCCCCTCTTATTCTTTCCAAAACAAAAACCTTTGGGGAGTTTCCCTTCATATTCTTGCCAAAACATCTTCTCTTGGCAAAACTCCCCTCATATTCTTACCGAAACAGCTTCTCTCGGCACAAATCCCTTCCTCACCTCCCTACCTCAGGTGAGCCATCCTTCCTCACCCTTATGGGTGAGGAATAAATACGTATTTGTCCCAAAAGAAAATTAATTCAATGTTGGTTATCCCATAAAGGAAGAGTTCCATAGGTGAGACATACCCATTAGTGACTCTAACTGAAAAGGGGAAGGTTTTATTGAAATATTGAATTTTGCTTCCTCTCTTGAAGTGTCCTCCGGAGAGAAAAGGAACATGCCCTTATCTTATTGCTCTTTAAATACGCAAATTTGAATTGTAGACACTTTGCCCACCCGTGAATGTTCAAAGTTAAGGTGAGTGAGTCGGGTAAAAGGTTGATAAAAAGTCAAGGTTGGTATAGTAGCAATAGGTTGATTGAAGGTAATCAAAGTAGGGTAAAGGTGAATAGCAATTCTCTAAGTGTCGACCCCACCCAAGCATGTAAGATATGAGATAAGTAAGGATTGAACCTAGTCAGAACTAAAATTCTCTGTCTACTCAGGGTTCTAACTTTTAGAGTACAGGTATGTCTCTCCTCTTCAAACAGTTCACCGAGTACGGATATGTCTATCCAAGCATGAGGGTGTCGCGGATCAAAACTTTAAGGATACGGGTATGTATGTCTCTCCTCTCCAAACATAAAGGTGGGTGTGTTTGTCTTCCCCAAAAATGAATAGCTATATTGAAACTTGAAGGAACCGAATCTGGATGATCTTAATCTTGTTGGAATTGTCTTGAATTCGATGTCCAAAGGGAGAGGGTCTGGATCAACCTTGTCTACACAGATTCATTCTACAATAAGATATGCTTCCTTCCTTTCTCAAGCACATTGGGCAAAAAGTCTTTCTTGTTCTAAATAAGATTGATAAGAAGTGTCTCAAGAGGATTCCAATACTGGCTGGCACACAAAGATGTCACTTTTAAGAAGAACGTATATAAAGGTCCATAAACCAATAAGTATGAATCCAGGAAGTGTTTTATTTCAAAGTCCACCCATCCAATGCTCTAAGCTGAGGAGGTAACTGAGCCAGCCGATCTATGCAAGGTTTGTAAAGACAGGTTGTTGGTTGGTAAGGTCAAACTGAGAGTATTCCACAATATAGAATGTGAATAGCAATTCTCAAAGTGCATGCCCAAGCACATACAAGGACTAAGTTTCATAAGTTGATAAGGGTGGTGAAAGGTTGGTAGGTCGTCGTACTTCATTAATCCAGTAGGCATAGAAAGTCAATAGTCATGTTCAAAGTGCCAACCAACCCCTCCCTACACAATCTCATAAGTAAAGAGTCAATCCAACAGGGTTGTTTCCATGCACGATCCAACTCCTATTGGTTGTTCTTGTGCCACCCACTCCACTTCCTATAATCAAGTAAGCATAGAAAGGTAACAATAATGTTTTTCTGAGTGCTCAAGCCAAACCAGTAAGATATCGAAGTTCAGGTAAGTAAACGTTGGTCGTCTATGCCAAGGGTTGTAAATATGTCACCAGGTTGTTAGGTGGTTGTTGCTCTGCCTGCTATTAGACATAAAGTAATCAATCAAGTAGGCTGAAAGGTAAAATGACTGTTCTAAGTGCCTAACCTAAGCAAGCTTGTCTAATCAATCACTAAGTTGGAGGATAAGTGAGGTAGTAAATAAAGGTTTCTTAAAAGGCAAGGTTGTTGGTCGGTAACAGTAGGTAAAACTAAAAGTCTTCTTGTAGGCGTAGAAAAGTAATATCAATGCTCAAAGTGCTCACCCCCATCTCATCTCATAAGTTTAGGCAGTAGTGAATCAATCAAAGAAGGTAGTTCTGAGGATCCAATGACTATCCATCCAACATAAATAAATCATGTAGGGATCTAAAGTAATATGAAAGGTATAAGGTGTCTACCTAACCCCTCCTCTATTCAAGCAGTAGTGAAAAAGTCAATTCTAAGATCCCACAACTTAGTTGTGCAACTGAAATTAATCCACTAGGCTTCTAAAGGTAAGAGCAATGTTCTAAGTGCCAAGAGAAATGTTCTAAGTGCCCACCCAAGTAAGGCAAGACCTCCCTTCCAAGATCGGATGGTTGTATTGAATCTATCAATAAAAGAGGGAAATTCAAGAGGGTAGTTGTCCAACAGACAGTCCTCTTCAAGTAGGCTTTCCCACCCAGGTGGTTCCTAAAATCAATAAGGTACGAAGTGTTGAAGTGGTGTGATTCAGGAAGCACTGAAAATGGTGGGGTTGTGCGAATACCAGAGTGSAGGTTGTAAAGAAAKAAAATAAGAAGATGCCTAAATAATCTACGGCATAATCTAAAAGAGGTGCTTCCTAAAGAAKATCAACAAAGAAGGTCTCTAACGCCCTCCCTATTATAYTTTAATAAAGAAAACAATTCCACTCAAGTAAGAAAGATGTGGGGAAGGGGCCCCACGAAAACCAGTAGGCATAGTAGGAAAGGTAATTGGTAAGAAGGGAGTAGGCATAGTTCGTAAGGTAAGCTCCAATGTCCATCCCTCCCTCCCAGTCGTTTAATCAAGAAAGCTAGCTTTGGGTATCCAAAAGAACTAAAGTAGGCAGCTATCTTTCATTTTGAGGCAAGTCGCAAAGCAAGGTCTCTCTCTAGTAATAATAAATCAAAGAGAAGTACTCAAGAAAGATCTCTAGAGGTTATTGTTTTAAGGGAATCCACCCGCGCACGATGTATTGGTCATCATTCTCAAGAAAGATCCTAAGGTAAGGCAAGCACTCACTAGGCGATGGTCGTTCTCAAACAATCCATGCACTCACTCTATATCATCCATCATTTTCAGGCACTAGGTAGGTGGTATCCTCATTCTAAGGTAATTTGTAAGTAAGGCACACTAAGTCTGGTAAGCTCCTTTGTTTGTTCGTGTAAAGAAGGTTGTGGGTTGAATTGGGGGCCCCACATAAAAATAGTAGGCAGTTGTTTATCGTTCTCAGGAAAGTGACGCATGCATGATATATCGTCGAATAAAAATAACATAAATAATAGAAGCGATAAGATAAGCTCCTCCATCGGGTCATGTCAAGTTTGTGTGTGGGGGTTATAGGGGCCCCACGCAAAACGCCTGGAATTTGTTCTCAAGAAAGGCCAAGACAGGTCTTATATATCTAGCGGTTGTTGTTTTCGGGGAAGCATGCATTCAAAAATAAATCCCCTTCCTACATATTTTGAGCTCCCATGCTCCCTTGCCTCCAACCGGGGTTTCACTTATTTCATAAATGTTGCAGCTAGGGTTGTGATAATCTCAATATAGAGATGGATTGAGCCACTCTCTATCTATTTATGTCATGTCTTGCTTGACTGCGGAATGACTGCGAGGTTGGTGTTTCTAGTTCGCTCTAAGTCAAGCACTAAGGTAAGGCAAGAACTGGGCATTCATTCTTCGAAGGCAGACACACATAATAAAAAAAGTCCCCCTCCTTCCTATAGCCATTAAAGCTCTCCCAAAAGGTGGAAGCGCATGAACGTAGAGATATATATCTATATATCTATATATATATGTATATAGATATATATACGTAATTATCAGCGATAGGGGAGCATAGCGAAGGGAAGGTGATACCTTACTTATCAAGTGAGGGAAAGGGGAGGGGAAAAAAGAGGATCAATTTGTTTATTACCTATTCCAGTAGCATGGAAGATAGCCCAGAGAAGAGAAATGACACCAATTCTCTGGATTTCCCACCACAACAAAATTGGCGACCATACTAGGGAAGTCTCTAAGGTTCCTGGGAATATTTTTGGGTAGTTTTAAAAGACTGGTTTTCTTTCCTGTTTTTTGAATTTTCTGCAAAGTTTGAGCTAACATAGAGTCTGGTCTTCCATACCAGCTATCTCTGTTATTTCCTTGACTGTGTTTTTTTGAGACCCATAGAGGTACATGTGGCCTGCATAAGGTCTGCACGCGTGTACCTGCACCCTACCTTCTTACAACCCGCGTGTAAATGCTAGATGAAGAAGTAACAGTAGTGTGTAGATTCCAGAATTTTTTTGAAGCAGTCATCCTCTTCCCTGTCATAATCAGTCATTCTCAGGGGTTTTCTAGAACTCTTTCTAAGTCTTGGTTGTTTGCAGTCTCATCTTAGATTGGTTTGTTTTACAAATTTTTTCCTTACATTGTTTTATTTTTCCTATTAAAGAGAGTGTCTAAGCCTTCAAGAGATCCTGGTTCTCAATATCAGTGGTCTCTTCCTGGCTTGGATTGTCTATTGTTATTTTTTTCAGAGTTTTAGAGATACACGCGGCCCGCATAAGGCCAGCATGCGTGTACACGCCCTATGGCTCTACACAGCTCATGTGCACACGCTTGTTGTTGGATTGTCAGTAGTGTGCTTGTGCATGATAGTTTTTGTTAAGGGTAAGGCAGTCATCCTTTTCCTTGACAAGAGTTTTACCTCTCAAGTTTTTGAATATCTGTCCTAGCAGTTAGTAGCTTAGGGTTGATCTTATCCTTAGCTTGTTTTTTTCATTTAAAAAATGTCATTAAAAAATTTTATTTAGGGTTTTTAGACATGTGTGAGAGTCCTTTTTTAAGTTGCTGGGGTGTGATTTCTTGAATTGATTCCTTGCAATATGCGATTAGGCTAGAAATTTTTTCTTGGTTTTTGACTTGTTAATATTTTTCCTTTTTGCTTTGTCAGCATTCAAATAAAAAAAAAATCTCTTTCATTTTCTTGTTTGCTTGAAAAGTGTGGTTTTGCATTAGTAACCAGGGAAAAGTCTTTTCTTTCTTATGTTCTTGATAGTTTACTTAGATCGTAAGTAGCTCATAGTCGAGTGAAATCCTTCTTTAAGTTTTCTGATTCAAAAGATCTTAGAAAATAAAATAAAAAATTTGAAAAGTTGTTGAAAATTTGCGTTAAGTGAAAGTTTTTGTTTCCATCTTTATGTTCATTTTTTACTTTCATCTTTCAAACATAATTAGTTTCACCCTCATACCCCTTGACATAAGACAAGCCATAAAATTAATGCTAAATCTAAAATTTATTAGACTTTTATGTTTGTAGGGTTAACCAACTAGTTCAGGATTAGGGCCTTGGATTTGGTTGGAGAGGAAACTCTTCAAGGCCATTAAAATCAAACATTGGAGTTTAAGTTAGGGAGTGTCCAAGTCCAGTATCATGAAATTTATCTGGGACCCCCCTCTAACACTCGGGATAAACACGAGGTCGCGTGCAGAAAGGTAGCGGAGATAACCCCTCCAAACCTGGACCAATCATAGTGGAGAACACATATAGAGGGCTTGTTTTGGGATTTCATCGATTGAATTTTCCATGGGGCTTTGTGGGTCTAAAATCCATTCGAGGTCCTCAGTTGTCTTCCGTACCACTTTCTTTCGATACCCTTGACAGGTTTCAGGTTCGATACCCTGCTCATTGTGGTCTACCCGACTTTCGACTGTACCTGCCTGGTGACTGTTCGCGCGTTGGCAACCTAGTTGCCTATCTTTTTTAGGAACATACACAGGTGACTGTGGGGGTATGACATGGTACCTAGGACATACATCGGGCCACACTTTGTAGAGTATACCCGGATAATGCTTCCATTTTCAGTTGCACTTGCACCGGTAATTTTTTCTAGTGTTGGTTGTTGTAACTGTTCTTCCAATTAATTTAGTGTTTGCATGTCTTATCTTATAGGGACTTTTTTAGTGTGTGTTGTTTTTGAACGGTTAGACTACCCTAGTGTGTCTTTGATCTTCTCACATAGTGGAGGATCACGAGCTCCACCGGTCACAAAGGCTTCTTGGCCTGTCGCCAGTTACACTAGAGCCACCTCCGCCACCACTAAGGTGAAAGCTAGACCAACAAGGGTCTTTTGAAGTGACCGGGTCACAAGAAATTGTGCCCAACCAACATCCAAAGGAATCGACCGTTTTACAACTTGGAGCGCAATCTTTTGGTCTGGTTGAAACCTCCACCAATGATCTTTCGGCACCCACCATCGTATCGATTCATCCTTATGAGTGCCAAACAGTGTTGCACGCAGCAATGGAAACAAATGTTGTTACTCCTTTTGGAAATTCTTCAATTCCCACTACGGTTGTCACCACAGGAGAGTTTCCACCTCCTAACCCACTGTCACCAGTCTGAGCCACCATGGTCTCGACCACCTCTACATCGCACATTGGTCCGATCCCGTCTCTGGCGGCAACCACAACCCCTTTCACACTAAGTGTGACAGGCCCTCCATTCTCATACAGGATGCCTAGTTCATGTACAAGTCCTGTACTTTCCTACTCCACTTCACAGACTTCAGGTCTGGGGGTAGGGAGCTCTAACGCTCCTCTGCAAGGACACATGGGGGGAACTCATGCTCCTTTTAACACTTTCCTTTACGGGGGAGGTCATATACCTCCTTCGTCCCCTTCACTCAGTGGCTCACATCAACAATCTGTCGGGCCACCTGCACACCATAGTTTACTTGGAGCGGGGATTCAAGGACCACCTTCGCATAACATGCTGGTAGGTTCGACATCGTTTTCTTTGTTCGGTGTGTTTGGTAACAAGGCCTTCTCATCAATTGCTTTCCCGACTGGGGGCAATCTCGGTTTCAGACAACCTATTCCTATGCAAGGTACTATTCCTGCACAGGGGGCGCACCCAGGAACTTCTTCCATAGCAGGGCCTTGGAATTCTTGGGAGGGATCAATTCCCTCATCAGGAATGTCGATATGGGGTAATTATTTTCACAATCAATGGAACCCTGGACCAAGCACTATGCCTATCCCCATGGGACCGACATGGGGCAATCCTTCCTAAAGTCCTTCGAATGTAATGCATGCCCAACCATCTATGTCCTATTTTGGAAATCAACCGATGATGTCTCTTCACACGCAAAATCCATATGTTGGCCATGGCCATGGTTTTTACCAGAACCCAGGCCAGCAGTCGAAATTTTCCTGGAAACCTGGTGCCAGTCAAACTCCAGGCCCCTTTCTCCCAGGTTATCACCAACAACCCAAACTACCCTTCCTCGCAACCTTGCATTTTCCAGACTTGACAAGGTTGTTGAATGACCCTATCTTTCACAATTAGCATTGTCCTTCTATACCGACGAAGTTGCCTTCAGACATCCCAAAATTCGAAGCCAAGCCTAACAAAGATCCAGGAGATCATGTGACTACCTTCCATCTTTGGTGCTCATCTAACTCATTGAAAGACGACTCCGTATAGTTGTGATTGTTTCAGCGTACTCTCATTGGGAGTGCCACGAAATGGTACATTGAGCTCGATCGCTCAAAATATTCTT
>JASDQU010107421.1:61161-77353 GCA_032191745.1 Picea mariana | reverse complement strand
CATTTTGTGTACCCCTTTTTAGAAGACAGTGCGTCCCTCTCCCGACGAAGGAGGGAGAGTGGGAGGTACGAACCACTCTCAGAAGTATTCAGTATCGAGTCAATCAATAATGCCAATCCTGGAAGACATCCTCTCTAGTAAATGCACCCAGGCCACCCATAAGACTACTGTCCAATTGGGCCCTCCTCTCAGAAGAATTAAGTCTCGGTCAATCAAGCAACCAATCCCTCCTATCTATCCAAGCCCAACCCACTTTCCTTTACAGGCACCGCTTCCTAGCGTAAATGAACCAACCAATGTGTCTTTCTTCTGTCTGTCAATGATCCTCATAAACGGGTGATAGTAAGTAATACATTATCCATCAAATCTAGGTATAAAGTACTGTTCCGTAGGGTGAGCTCGAGGGTCGAGGTAGAGGTTCTAGGGTCGTCAAGAAGGGCTATGATGACCCCGTTGAGGTAGAGTTCGAGATCTAACTGTCTTCAGCCGAGTAGCTCATCCTAGTATCCCAGCTGCTTGCACATATTCCCACCCCAAATACTAGGGGGTATTTTTTTTATCCACTACCTGCAATAAGTGTAATTTGAAGTGGCTTCGCACCTCCCTGTTCAAATTTGTTTTCCCCCACCCGGTCCGGTCTCCCGCCCCGATGTAAGTTGATCCTTGCCTTCCTACTACTGGGAGCGGGTAAACCCTATATCCCTCTGGTAATAAGATACAAAGGTCATCTGGAATCTGTGTCAACTGATTCCACCCCATGGTGGTGGGAGCGCATCTTGAAGCTCCACAACCCTCTGAAGGATAAACTTGTCTTATGGATGGCAGTTAAAAATAAGCTCGTCACTCGGGACAATTTTTAGAAGCGACGTTGGTCAGGTCTTGGTAGATGCACATTGTGTAATCGAAACTTAGAAAATGTCTTTCACCTCTTCGAATCTTGTGAATTTATATCCCAGGTATGGAAAATTATGGATAGCAGTTTCAAGATGCAAGCTCAATGGAATCATAATATTCTGGATTTATGTGTTCTTGATTGGTTGAAGGACCTAGTGTTGGAGTGTTTCAACTCCCTTCCCTCTCTCTTTGTGCATGACATTTGGTGGGCTCACAACATGAGAATTTTCCAGGATAAGCATATACTTGAGGAGGTCGTGGTTGGTCTCATTAACAAAAACACCTTGGAATTCAAGTGTAACTGCAAGAGGAATAAATCTAGAGTGCTTATCTTTCCTCCTTTGGATACTGATACCCCTTGGGGTTTTCTCGATGGTGCCAGCCAAGGTCACCCCCCTAGATGCAGAGTTGGAATTGTCTTGTATGAGACCTCCCATCATTATTTCTATATTTTTTATGCCCCTAGTCTGGTTTCCAATTTCATAGAGGAATCCTTGCTCTTTAAACCTTTTTGTTCTTTGCCAACTTTAGAGGCATCAAACATCTCTATGTGTTAGGTGACTCTCAAGTGGTAATCAATTGGGAGAATGATAACTCAAAGGTGGATATATTATTCTTACATTTTTTGTTGTCCCAAATCCGCAAGTTCATAAAGGATCTCTAGTGGAAGTCCTTTAGTCACATTTACCATGAGCTCAATGAAAAAGTGAACCAATTGTCTATGGAAGCTATGGAAAGTTGTGTCATTCTTTTTTAATGTAGTAATTCATGGATGACCAGGAGTTGGAAAGAATGGAGTTTCACTTTTAAAATTATTTGTTTCAGTTCTAATTTTTTTTCATTTAATAGTATTTTATGAATTTGGGTAGCACTCTAAGTGCTAAGTTTTTTACCTAAATGGGTGCTCCAAAATGTTTTTGTTTTGTATTTTACAGTATATGGATGTATGTATAAGAACTTTTGTATTTGAAACTATAATCAGAGGGTTTTTGTAGACATTTACAATTGTATTGGACCCTCTTTTTGAAAGGTGGGGAAACTTCCAATTTGCAGAGGTCTATAGGGTGGTTTTGATGAGTCCCTACTGAATGTATTCATGTATATTCTCTTTGGAATATAAAGATTTTTTTCTCTCGAAAAAAAACTTACACAATTTTTAAGATAATGATGGTTTTAATCAAAAGAAAAACAATGTTGTTGATAGAATATTACATAAATCATGTGTATACCTGCATTATGTTTTGATAATTTTATTTTATTCTTGAGCCTAATAAGGATGGTGTTTTAGTTTAAGTCAAGTTTTGACATGAAAAAAAAGGACATAGATCAAAGTCAATACTTTGAGGGTTCATATCCAATTGTGTAGATGAATGATTTGAATTCTTTTCATAAAGAAATGATGTGAAAATAAAGTTATATGACCACATATAAGTAAAATTAAATAAAAGAAAATGAAGGAATTTTAGTCACTGTAAAATAATCTAACTTGTAGTCATGATCAGTCATGACTTTTGTTTTATAGAATTAAATCTACTTAATGGTTGAAATGTAAAATACTTGCCAATAATCCAAAAGAAAATGGATTTACACTAGAATTTTTAATATGTGTTATGAAATTATGAAATAAATTTTGAACCTTATGTCATGCAATTATGAAATAATTTTAAACCTTATATAGTGACATAAGAAGAAGGAATAATAGATATTACTAATAAAATAGTCATGTTAGAATTACTTTGAGATATTAAGTTATAGTGTCCAAACAAAGACATTGTAGTAATTGTTTTATACACTATTTGTTTCAAATAGTCTTTTAGTATTTTCTCATAATAGAAAGCTTTCTGAGGGAGTTAATAAAATGACAACCTAGTGCTAATGACGTATTTTGGAAATGGCAAAATTAGTGTGGATATGGAAAAATTGAGAAAGATGTAAGATAGATTCATGGAAATTGTTGATATGGAAAAATTGAGAAAGATGTAAGATAGATTCACGGACATTGTTGAGTTATAAATAGATTAATTCATATGAATTGTCAATTGGTCAAACTTGCTTTAAAGACGTCCCCTCTTGAAAAGTTTCAAGGGGAAGAATGGTAAATAATGTATTGTTTAACAAGGGGTATCAAATTTATATAATAACAATTAATATGGTTATTTTCCATATGCATTAAAGATAGTTATTGAATTTATGTATTATCTATGTTTTAAGTTTCTTGAATTTATCATATGCATGCATTATTAGGGAAAGGAGAAACAACATCGTTGAGGATATCTCATAGTATTGTCTAGAGTGCAATATCACACACCCTTAGTCTCCTTGAGTATTTGTGGAGCCATCCCAAGGAGATGGTATATTTTGGGATATGATTAGTGATAGTTATAAGGATATTGGAGTTTGGTTTGAAGTTATAAGATATTAAGCGAATATTTTGAATACTCAAACCGCCTGTCGTTCAGGTAACATTGGGTGAGATACTAGAGGCATCCAAGAAATCCTCACTACTACTATGGGTGCAATACACGTGACCCAATACAAGTTTGAGTCAACACAAAAAAATACAAAAACTCTAGGTGGAGTGCATTAGAATTATCAATGCATGAGGAAGGAATATTTGGAACTTATCCCTTATGTCTTCGTAGGAAAAGTCTTCTCCTCTTCTCTTTTTTCATTCTAGTGGTAAGAAATGAATTATATTACACATATGCATGTGCATGGATGATTATTAATATGATTTTTTTTAATTTTAGTATGCATAAATGATTATTAATATGAGTTGTCGATTGTCATATGCATAGTTGATCCCTAAAATATATACCATGAGACTTAATATCTAGACTAGGAAATCCAAAAACTCATAAAGTGGTCTTAATGATAGAAGGTGTGAGATGGAAGCAACTTTTTCCCATAGAATATAGGCAAAAATTTTGTCTCCACGTATGTCTGCTAACTCAAAATGATGATACATATAAACTAAGATTATGTTGACCTACAGTAATGAGTGTGGTAAAAGAATTAAAATGTGTCTTATGTGTTTCCCTTGTGTTGGATATTATATATTTAGAACCCTAGCTATGGAAATCAAGAAGATACCATCATGCATGAAGTACTACACCATCACTTATTACATCCCCAACTTCCAAGGTTGGGCCATGCTACCTCAAGAACCTCTTCTTGAACTGATTTTTAATATATGATACCAATAACTAAATAAGAAAGCATGAAATAGCACATGTAGTCATCAAGATTCATATTAAACTTATAAAAGAAAGAACAACATGCCATGCACATCAATAACCAACAAGAAGGCACATTAGTAATTCATGTATCAGAGGTAATAAACAATACACGATGGAAATAATTATGTATAAGTAGATAAATACCATGATAGAGAGCCCTTATCTTATAAAAAAATAGTCACCAACTGGCTGTAGACCAAGGACGTTCCACCCAACCTTAGACATTGTTGTTCCAAGTCTCAACAGTCGGTCACCCCCAAGCCAGGGCTATGAATCCACAAGGATGGGTTCAAGGACAACACTCATCTTCCCAAAATAGTTAGCGCTCAAGATCTGAGGGTTTCTCAACACACAACAATCTAAAGTTCACTAGATCTCTTCTCCTAGCTTGCACAACCCAAGAGATCAAACCCCCTTCACTGCCACATAGTTCCTCAGTTTTTCCACCTCCTTCCATGGCTCCAATGTAACTGGTTGAGAATATTGATGTCATAAATCTCTAAGACTCGTAGTTGTGGAAAGGTTTATTATATTTCCCATGCATCCATGCACTTAGGAATCAATTCATTATTGGAATGATCAACAATTACTCACAACCCATAAACAATGACTCTTCTCTTCCTTTGATTCATTTCCCATGCCTAGACCAAGAGAAAATGTGAATGAGGAACCCAAAATAAATGAGTGATTAACCCAAAAAATGAACATCTAAACAATTGATTAACCCCAAGACAATCAAGAACATGGCTTTTGTATCCAAGCACACCAAGGCCAATGTGGTATCCACAAGAGACTCATGTTCTCCCTCATATGCCCCCCAACATAACCATGGGTCATAATTAATTAAACAAGGTGTAAAGTTTTATTCACTTGGTCCACCCTCTCTCGTGGAATCATATCCCTCTATAAATATTGTCCTTGTCAGTTCTATAGCCAGCAATGTACTTTATTATTAATAATGATGAAAATATTATATTTCCTAGGAACTCCAATCTCTTTTAATTGTTCAGGAACTCCAGCCTTTCATCAATTAAACAAAATAAATTATTAATTTGGGGACTCAAAACCATGGTATTACATTCCCCTCCCCCTCATGTTGGCATTGTCGTTAGTGTATATACAAAATATAAATCAGAATTTCAAAATTCTTCAAAAATTGGTGGGTACTTTTCCCGCATGGTATTTTCATGCTCCCAGGTAGCATCTTCAGGACCTTAGCAAGTCCATTGAACTTTTACCAGATCTATGACTTGATTCTAGAGAACTTTGAATTTTTTGTCCAATATGCACACTAACTGGACCTGGAAGTCTCCCTCTGGCTCAACCTGAATCAAAATCCAAATAATAACATGGTTAGGATCATGTGCATACTTTTTCAAGAAAGAGACATGAAATACAATATGCACATTCATGGAAGAATGCAATGCAATCATGTATGCAACTAGCCCTATTATGTTCAATATCTCAAATGGAACACAAAATCTAGTTGCTAGCTTTGTACAACTACCCAACTTCAATGATCTCTTCTTGAGGTTCAATTTCAAAAGCACATGATCTTCCACTTTAAATTCTCTGTTTGTTCTCTTCTTATCTGCATAACACTTCTGTCTATCTTGTCTTACCTTCAAATTATACTTAATTCTAACCATTTGGTCTTCCATATCCTTGAGCAATTTCGTACGAAGTACCACTATGTCTGCTGGGTTGTCCCAACTCATAAGAGTATCACATTCTTTTCCATACAATGCTTCAAATGGGATCATCTTCAATGAATCTCGATACCCATTATTGTGGGAAAACTCAACCAAATGCAAATAATCTTCCCACTTAGATGGCTTATCTATCACATACATTCTCAACATGTATTCAATTACTAGGTTGACCCTTTCTGTCTCTCTATCTAACTATGGATGGTATGTTGTACTAAAGTTAAGATTTGTACAAAATCCTTTAAATAATCCCCCCCAAAAGTAGGAAGTAAACTTTTTGTCTCTTTCCAAGACAATTTCCGTAGGTATTCCATGCAACCTAGCAATCTCCCTCATGTAAATTTATGAAATATTGGTTGTTGTATGAGTTGTTTTCATTGGAATGAAATGACCAACTTTTGTCAATTTATCCATAATTGCCATATTTAATCGTGTTGCCTTAATGTCCTGGGAGATTTATTGATAAAATCAATGGTTACCACTTCCCATTTATTCTCTGGAATTGGAAATGGTTGTAGCAAACTTGCTAGGTGTTTATGATCAACATTTATTCTCTAACATTTTATACATCTGGAAATGTAATCAGAAACATCTCTCTTCATTCATGGCCAAAAAAATTGGCTTCTTATTGCCACAATTGTCTTCTGGTAACCATGATGTCTGTCATATGGGAAATTATGCATTTCCCTTGATACCAAGTTCCTAAGTTCTTTGAAACTAGGAACATAAATTATGCTCATTAGTCCATCCTTCTTAATCTCATACCCTTTGAATTTCTATTGTACATTCTCTTGTTGTAAACCTTATTTTACCTGTATGTAATGTTTTTCTGTAACAACAACATCCAAAATTATGTTCTTTAAATATGTTTGATGCATACTAATGGCTATAGCATCATGGGATGTACTGTTTTGCTGAGTGAATCAACAAATGCATTCTAGCCATCTCGTTTGTCTAGCATTCAAAGTTTCCTTTTCAAAAAGGTACAATAGACCATTATGGTCTATCCTTAGTTCAAATTTCTTCCCTAATAAATAATGCCTCCACCTCTTCAAGGCATGAAATATGGAACTAAGCTCCAAATCATGTGTGGTATAGTTCCTCCCATGTTCTTGTTGAGCACTCAACACACCCTAAAAAGCCTTGTCAATTTTTTTACTTTTTGGGTACCACTTGATCTTCTGCACTGTCTGATTCGATTTCATTTTTAGGAAATGCTTTGTCTTTGCTTATTTTCATGACTCTCATCACCTATTCAGGTTTTCTTGAACTTATGAAACCCCACGACTAAAAGACCTTAACACTTGAATAAACAATCGACAACCAAACACTACACCCAACACGCCCAGGTTCGACATCAAAAGGAATTCAAAGAAGAAAAGGGAACCACTCGGAAAACCACAGTCACCGAGTGCCAATATCTATCGGCATCAACAAAAGGAATTTTTGGTTTGAGTTAAGTTTTTGGCATAAATATATTGTCGATAGCCAATTCCCTTTTGACATTGGTAAAAAACGGGGAGGACAGATGTTAACGAAGAATGAAAAGATATTGCCGATATCCGATGCCCGACGCTCTTTATCAGAATCAGAAAACCCAGAAGGATCACACCAAACATTTTGACCACGATAAAAGTTATCACCAATCGCTGATCCCCGATGCATTTTTGGCATCGAGACTTTTTTAAAGGAGCCGATCTGAAAGCGCTTTGATAGGTTTATCGCCGATCGCTAATCCTTGACACTTTTTTGGCATCGGCAAGATAAGGTTTGTTTTAGAACGAATAACTTAAGGAAAGTCCCGAATCTGATTAATACAAGAGAATTAAGTCACTGGTCTCCAACGCCATGTGTCTTTACCGGGCAAGAGGGTCGTACAGTCTATCTCTATCCCGAGTCATTCTTGGTTCCCTAGGTCCAAGTCACACCTCTGAGTCAGATTTTCCGCATCAGCATTGTACGGTAAGATCGATTTGCATCAGATCTTTTGCAGGAGGATATCAGCGAAAATGTTTGTAGCACAACCCCAATCCCCGATCCACCCACTAAAAGAGATACACGACGGGACATTTTAGCATCAAATGCGATCCGATTTTGAGCATTTAAGGAGCTAATTAATACTCGATCATGCATTAGTTGCTACCTCATGCACCAATCAAAACAACCTTTTAAAATCATCCATAGACCACATCAGCACCCACGTCTCCACCATCAACCCACGATGAATTTAAGTTCTATATATTCGACGAAAGATTTATTGGAAAATCACTCATAACCCAGATTGAATGGATGATGCGACACGGTAAGATCTTTCATGTTTAAAACCTATTGAGCCATTGTGAACGAAGTCATTCTGCATGTAAGAAAATTCCATAGCATTCAAAGGAGAAAGACGAGCAACTCAAAGGCTGTATTGACCCCGTGATTATCAAAATAACTAGGTTTTAGCAAGCTTCAAAGGCATGTATCCGAGTATGTAAATTCGTTGGCTATAATTTATATGTGTTTATCCAGTTTTTACATAGTCTTTGAAATTTTTCTTAAGTTGTAGGAACAATGCCGTCGAGAAATCCAACCACCAAATGCTCACTGAGAGCACCAAAGATAAAAGAACCAAAGACAGGCAAAGGCTCTTCTCTAGGGATCATGAGGCAATTGGAGTAGGTCCCTAGGCCGGAGCCTGTCATTAAGACAACATTGAAGAAAGTTTTCATCCAACCTACGGCCTTTGGCGATACAGAGGCAAGCACTGGGTCCAAGGTGGGGCTCCCATAGTGTGGGTATCTCTTTAATAGGATCATCTGAGAAGAATACCCATAATATGTCCCACACAATGATCCTAACGTAAGGGCGCTTGATGACCAGGTGTTCCCGAACATCCGACGGTCATATCTACACATGGTGGCAAGAAAAACCCCCATTTTCCCCTGCACAGAGGTCCTGAAGTGGCTCATCGACCACACAGACACACATAAATGTTTAATCAACGATGAAAATGGTGGGTGTGTCAGAGTTTTCCTCCCGGTAGAAGTTTAGAAATATTACAAACTCAGAGACCCAATGGAGCAGCTAAACACATAATTAGTGATGAAGTTATATGAACCCCACGACACCAACTGGGTGATGGCCTCATGGTGGAGGGAAGACAAGAAGTTTAGAAACCGGAGCACCAGCTAGTATCAGACGGTTAACTTGAGGGAGCCATACGGCTATTTGATGGCTCTCATTTGTCGGTTATATGGAGAGAAAGACTACTCCAAGTTTTCAGAGGCATGGATGACTTTGGCATACACAGTTGCAATTGTTGGGTGCAGATTCAACTGGGGAGCAATAATCTCCAAGCAACTAAGCACCTGTGTGCAATAGGCTCAGACACCAAAGGAAGGGGAAGCACTAACTTTTTACATGGATTCATACCTTCTCAATGTCATGTGCGATAGGAACGTCTTCGCCGGCATGAATCTGAGTTGGCATGTTGTAGAGTTCCCGGTCCACGTCTACTCCAACATGCTATGGGAAAATAGGTATAAGAAATCTTACTCCCTCATCTACGATGAATTCATTGCCCAAATTTATGTCATTCTTTTTACGAAGGAATGCCCAAGGCTATCGACCGTAGCCAAGAAAATGATATCCAAGGTAGGCCATTGGTATTTGGATGAGCACGCCACCTACATGAGGGTGTTTCGGGCCACCGGAGCACCACATATCCTACAAGTTCATGTCCTAGACCGGATCTTTGTAGGAGAAATATGTTATCAAACCATCTTGCAAGGATACAACACCACCCTGGTCAAAGACAGGAAACGAATTTTCCTACCCTATGGTTTCCATGTAGGGTTCTATTTGGTGAAGGATACCGCTCAAGCAAACCAAGAAGGGTTGAGCCAAATCGAATTCAGATTCCTGACATGCCGATTTTTTAAGCATGATCCAAAGGGCTTGGTCCTGCAACATGCTTCACAGGTGTCATCCTGCTGGCCGTATGCTCACTATAAGTTCGAAGACAAAGTCTTCACAGAGAATGCCCAGGACTGGGATGAGGTGGTGAAAAGGATTGTCGACCCAAAAATGAACAGGTTCAAGGCCATGAGCATGGATGAACAAGTGACAAAAATAGAGCAGTCGGCTCAAGAGGCTTTCAGAGCCAGGGAAGAAATTAGAGCAGCAAAGGCAACAAAGGTGTAGAACAGGGGATTGTCTTTGACACCAGAGGCATAGGAAAGCGTATTGATCCTAATGGAACATGCACATAGAGTAATTGATCAACTATAGAATGATCTGGACCTTGTAGATATGACCAACGTTCCTACTGAAAACCCAATCGAAATCCGGGAAGGACCAAGCGACCTAGAGTCGATACAAATTGGAGAAACCATAGGGTCGGATAACCTGGAAGTTTCAACGCCACATGTTGGATCACCAGGGGGAGTTTTGGCTCAGCTCGATATAGCAAGGACATCAGGGAGAACAAATGCACCAAACCCCCTACACTACTTAATATTGATCTATGATGATGAAGAGAGTTCAGAGGTTTCCTTGGCGACTCCGATACAGATCACAGAAGAAAAGGAACCTGAGAAAGCATCTTCCCCAGCTCCCAATGCTCAAATTCAAAGCCTTCCACAAAGTGACCAGGAGTTCAAAAGTGTCTTAGACACTGATCTACTCGATGCCCTGAGGACCCAAGTGGACAGGCCGAAGGACGATCTAGGGTCGAGGGAACAAAAAGAATAAATTCCACAAAAGGAAATCAACATCTCACCAACCGATTATCAAGTAAGTACCGAGCCTTCCCATGATGCATCCATTTTAGTCGGTACTTTACCTCTCGATGAGAAACAACCAGAGGCCAAACTTTTGGAACACAAAGAAGAGGTTCAAGAACCTAGTCTTGAACAAATATACATTGTTGGGAGCCTGGGAAACATGCTTACCTGGGGAGACCAACAAATCCCCAAACCTATGGATGAGGTCGCTGATATACAAGCCATCGCCTATGACCGAAAGAGGAAAGCCATCATGAAGAGAACCACCAAGAAGCGGAGGCTTACTCTGAGCAACTCCATCCTCATCACCACCGAGGAAAAATCGATTAGCATAGAGCATGCCAAGACGTCCGATCTTATCGGCACAGGGATGACAATCACAGATGCCACCCTGGATAGAGCGAGGAAGGATGAAGAGGCACTGGATGTTGCACTAAAGGAGTTGGAGCATCTACGCCATTTGGGGAAATATTATCAGGACTCCACACAAGCCATGGTGTTCTTGAGAAGCGAATTCCAGGATGCCTATAGTAAATTCACGAATAAGCGACACCTTTTCATTGCAAGGATAACCTATTTCCAAGAAGACACCCTCATGGCATTGGCAACGTGAAAGGATATGGAAATATGGTATGAGAAAACACACCAAGAAGTGGAAAGGATCGATTACATCAGTACGTTTCAACAGGGCCGAGATGCTGAAGAGCATGACATTTAGGTACTAAAGGATAGCAACATTGACCATATAAATAAGTCGACCGAATACTGGGTGAAAATGGCCCAAGAACCTCATCAGGAAATCCAAGAGAAATGGGTCGAGTGCGAAAGGATCTGGACCAAGATCAATTAGGCGATGAGAGACATCGACCTTCTAGAATTCGGCATGCCCGATGACTTTGTCGACTTGCATGACATAGTCAAAATACATGCTGAACAAGACTCATCGTCGGTTGCGGAGATAGAAAATATGGCGAACATGGCACCAGGTCAAGTACATCAGTTCATGGAACACCCGATCAAGGATCAAAAATTATTGCAGCAGTTAAGTGATAAAGTAATCAAGTATCGGGCATGGGCAATGGAGATAAAGGAAATCCTTTCGGCCTCGATGGACCAACACAGATTCTTGTACACCAACATGTGCAAGGAACTCTTTGTCGAATGGTCAGAGTATCAAAAGAGTCATCCACTCAAGTGAAACCATTTGATGACTCTTAGAAGACTGAGAGATGAAAGTGCCATGTGGCGATTTTTTGTTTTACTTATCTTGCACTTTTGATAGTTATTTTTAGTTAATAATATGTTATAAATAAGAGGATCGACTTGTTAGAAGAGGTCTATGGTTATTGCAAAGACCCTCATTTTTGGATTTGTAAAGAAATGTTTCAAAGCTACCTTAATTGAGAAGACTTGTTTAGGACCAGAGACAAGTTTATGTTCATGTTTTATCAAAAGTGTGTGTGATTGGATATGAAGAAGAATTATTTTTTATTTTATCTCATGAATGGATGCTGTAACGAGTAAGAGCCTCTGAATATGTTGATAAGTTATCTAATTCAATATTTTTATAGTTCTTGTCTCTAATGATGAAAAGTTAATACTTGTGTTAATGTGTGATCAATGATTAGAGCTAAGGAAACTACTTATCTTGCCATCGTTTATTACATGTATGTTTTCTTTTGATAATTGTATCTCAGTCAATGATTGGAACACCAACAGGTTAAGTATTAGTACTAGGCTTGTTATAGGTTTAAAAATCATTGTCTGCATGCTTAAGCACAAGGGTTATCCTGAGCTAAGCCTTCTTTAGTAGTTAAGTATTTCCCCTTTGTTACCCAGCTCGTTTATACCAACATTTATCTTGTATCGGTCTCACCTATAAGAGAAACTACAAAAAGAGAACGTTCAAACTGGAGGAGGAGCTTTCATAAGAAGATGTCATGTCAATCACTACGTAAATCCCATCTATTAATTGGCCGGATCGTAAGATCTGGAGAACCATTCCACCATTAAACGCTACAGAGTCTAATTGGGCCTCGGTGGCGGGTTTGGTTCATGTTGTTGAGTTAAAGGGATTTAGGACCCCTCAATATAATTGGTTCTAGAAGGAGGGTCGAAGAATGAATGGCTGACAATATTTTTTTTGACATAATATTTCACACAACCTGTAGATTGAAAACAACCCACATGCATGGCTAGTCATTCTCAAGACAGCCCACACACACTGAGTACTCCTAAAATGAGTATATCACCCTAGCAAGAGGAAGAACATCTAATCCATGAGATACCTTATGCTCGTCCCCACGAGGAGTTGAACCAGTTCGGAAGGATCATAAGATCTTATGCTCGACAAATTAGAGCACTACCCTTAGCTTTGTTACTTCCTCGAAGAAAATTGTTAGGGTCCTAACCTGCACATAGGTAGAACACTATATTCGGAAGTAATAAACGTCAATATTAATAAGGCCTTTCAATAAAATAGAATAAGTCGAATGTAAGAAGACTTAATAGAAGCTTTCGCTTCTAGAAGGCTCTTCCTCTAGATGATTCTTTTGATAGACATATTTAGTATAAATAGGAGTCGAAGGTATGAGAACCCTAGCTTGGATATTATTGTAATAGAGCTATTCTTGACTGGAGGCTACCCCCTCGAAGAGGCCCATGAACATTTCTTTCAGAATCAAAGTGTTATTTCTGTTTTTATTCTTATATCATTTCAGTGCTATTGTGGTGATTGTTCTGGTTATATTGCTGTTATTCTACCATTTCTAGCATTTTATTTATATTCTGCATACTTTTTATATCTGGTATATTACAAGTGGTATCAAAGCACTTTCCTCAGCAGAAATTGTGGGTTAAATTTTTTTCCAGGGTAGAGACGTATTCCGACGTCTTTAAGCCACAAAGATTTGTTGTTACGCACATAAACCTGTGGTTGAGGGATTCATACACGTAGGAAATAGAAGTGGTACTTAAGGTCACATCTATTTTCCACCCTTGTAACCCTTGTTGGTACCCCTTCGAATGGTAGCACATCAGGCAACACCTATGTACGTATCGACCTAGATTACCTGAAGCCCTCTTTAGATAAATTGATTGGCCACCTGACTGCTATAGTGCCACCGAGGACAACACTTGGAAAGATACTATCTAGTACCTGGGTAGTTGGGTAGTACATTTAAGGGTACGATCTATCCTCCTTAGTTAGTGCCCTGAGATATTGGGCCGAGTACTATTGTTGGACCCCGCACATATATCCGAGAGCTATAGCACAGGGAAAACCCTTGTCTGTAGAACCCTTGAATACCTAAACCTTGGGGACAGAAACATTAACAAATTAAAACAGACAAGATCTCTTGCCGTGCAACTGTGTTTAGGTTACCTGGTTAAGCATTTGGGCATTTCTTCCTGGTTAAGCATTTGGGAATTTCATCACTACAGTATTCTTCAGACTGGAGTATAAGTCTGGAAATTTGTGCACCATTATTTGATACCTATTCCATTGGATTCATCTCTTTGCCCTTATCACATTCATACATATCATTTTTCAGCAAAAATTTTTACCCCACCTGCCCCATTTCGGTTTCCTCATCATCATGGTCCATACCTATAGCCAAGACCTCGAAGCTTGCTTCAATACCTTGAAATCTAATTTCACCGAGACCCAACAAGAAGTGAAACAACTTAGTACCAATGTTTCTGCCATAAATACAACCATGCAATCCTCAATGGAGGAAATCAAACAAGACCTGACTACCCAGCTTGAATCTGTCGTTTCGATGCTCTGCACCAAGGTGCATATCCCTAAAGATAACCCTTTATCTGACCCACCTTCAGATACTAAAGCTGAACATTCCTCTAACTTTTAGCACCATCACTTTCAACGTTACCTACGCCTTTCGCGGGTGGATGTGACCAAATTTGATGTCTCGGATCTCACTGGTTGTGTAACCCAAATGGAACATTATTTCTCTTTTTACGACATTACAGATGACTTGGCCAAACTCTGGTATGGTGTTCTCCATCTAGATCAAGAACGTTGGCAATGGTTGCAATGGAGAAAAAATTCTCGTCAAGGGTATATTGCTTGGACACAATTTGTGGCAGAGCTTTATGAACGCTTTGACACTGAAACCAACCATTTGGGCCGTTTGACAAAGTTGAAACAATCATGAACAATGAAATACTTTATAACTGCTTTTGAGTCCTTGGCTTTTCGGACAGAGGGCATGTCTGATGCCTTTTTTTGAGAGTGCTTTATCAGTGGCCTCAAGGATGAGATTCGAACACATGTCCTCATGGCTCGGCCTCAGAGTTGGGTGGAGGCTACTAAAAGAACTAAAGAAGCACAACATGTTGTATCTTCTCAAAACTAGAAACCCTCCTTTATCCCTCGCACTAAACCAGTAAATCCCATTACTCCCTCCACTCCACTAAAGATCCAAAAATTGACCAGGGATGAAATGGATGAACGCCAACTTAAAGGCCTTTGTTATAATTGTGATGACAAGTATTTCTTGGGCCACAAATGTAAGGAACAAAATCTTTTTATGGCCATCTTAGAGGATATTTCGGAAGAGGATGTTGAAACTCCCCTTATGTCTGAGTCACCTGAAACCACTAACATAACCCCTCCCTCAGACCCTCCCGAAGTAGAACCGGTCATTTCCCTAAATTCTCTCACTATCTTCTCTACTCCCCAAACCCTCAATCTCATCAGTTACATCAAGCATATGAAGATCATCATTCTAGTTGATAGTGGAAGCACCCATAATTTTATTCATCGTTGCATTGCCCAAGAAACTCATTGCTACATCCATGCCATCAATAATTTCCAAATCATGATTGCCAATGGTGGCTCCATGAAATGTGGAGGGTGTTGTGAAAATGTACCTCTCCAAATTTGTGACTACCACTTCAAATCTCATATATTTTCTATCGACATGGGCGATTGTGACATTGTGTTGGGTGTAGACTGGCTAAGGACTTTGGGTCCCATTCTCATGGATTTTAAGGAATTAACCATGCAATTCGACTAGGAGGGCCAACAATATAAGTTCCAAGGCATCACCGTAGATTCACCTGAGATCATTAGTTCCCATTGCATGGAAAAGCTGCTAAAAAAAGGTCATTCTAGTGTTATTGCCCAACTCCATGCCATACAAGCAACAGAGACACCCTTGGTGTCACAAGACCTCCAATCCATCCTTTCTAAACATCAAGTAGTCTTTTCCACTCCCTAGGGACTCCCTCCTTCCTGTGGTGTTCATGATCATTCCATTCCCCTTGTACTAGGAATCCTTCCTCCCAATATCTGTCTGTATCATCACCCCTTTTCCCAAAAAAATGAAATTGAGAAAATGGTCCAAGAACTCCTTAACGCAGTTATTATCGGCCCTAGTATGAGCCCCTATTCTTCTCCTGTGGTCATGGTCCTAAAGAAAGAAGGTTCTTGGTGAATGTGTCCTGACTTCCGTGCCCTCAACAAACTTACCATTAAAGACAAATTTCCCATTCATGTCATTGATGACCTCTTGGATGAATTGAGTGGCGCCCAGTTCTTTACTAGACTTGATCTTCG
>JASDQU010107421.1:47016-61061 GCA_032191745.1 Picea mariana | reverse complement strand
TGGCTTGTGTAATGCCCCCTCCACCTTCCAAAGCCTCATGAATCATGTCTTCCGTCCTTTTCTCCATCATTTTGTCTTAGTTTTCTTTGATGATATCCTCATCTATATCAAAACCTGGATGGACCATCTTGCCCATGTGGATCGAGTTGTCCATCTACTCTCTCAGCACCAGCTTTTCCCAAAACAGTCTAAATGTGATTTTGGCACCTCAGAAGTCGAGTACTTGGTTCATCTGGTTGGCAAGGACGGTGTCACAATGGATCCTAAAAAGATTGAATCTATGAAAGACTGGACTCACCCAAAGACGCTCAAAATATTGCGTGGATTTCTAGGCTTAACAGGATATTGTCGCAAGTTTGTTAAGAATTATGGAAATATTGTAGCACCTCTCACTGCACTCTTAAAACAAAACTCTTTCACTTGGACTCCATCCGCTGCTCAAGCTTTTCAAACCTTGAAGATGGCCATGTGCACCACTCCAGTCCTGGCCCTTCATGTTTTCAAAAAGACCTTTGTCTTGGAATGTGATGCTTCAGGGAAATGAATTGGTGCTGTCCTTATGAAAGAGGGTCGGCCTTTGGCCTTTACCAACAAGCAACTATCTGAAAGAAATTTGGGAAAATCAATCTATGAAAAGGAAATGTTGGCTATTCTGCATGTTGTTGATCCGTGGCACCCTTATCTATTAGTGAAACACTTCTGAATTAAGACAGACCATCAGAGCCTCAAGTATTTTCTGGAACAATGCATTTCCTCCCCTGAGCAACAAAAATGGGTGACCAAGCTCTTTGGATATGATTATGAGATCATTTGCAAAAAATCCAAAGACAATGTGGTTGCGAATGCACTTTCTTGAAAATATGAAGATGACGAATCCCTTTTTTCTCTTTCCTTCATTGTACCAGATTGGCTCCAAGCCGTCCGCTAGGAATGGCTACACGATCCCAAAAGTTCACAGCTGATCCAACAATTGCAGCCCAATGCTACAGCTTCCCCAGGATACTCTTGGCTCCATGATGAGCTTTGATACAAAGGCCATTTGTATTTAAGTAAACAATCCAAAATTTAATCCACGGTACTTTCTGAGCTTCATGCTACACCCACAGCTGGGCACTCCGGGTTTACCAAAACCTATGACAGGGTCAAATGCTCTTTTTTCTGGGATGGCATGAAACAAGACATTCGTAATTTTGTAGCTAAATGTGATGTCTGCCAACACAACAAGGGTGAAACAGTCAAATCTGCAGGCACACTACAACTGCTTCCGATTCCACCTGCTATTTGGAGGGATATCTCTATGGATTTTATTACAAGCTTACCCAAATCGGGAAATAAATCAGTCATCATGGTGGTTGTTGATCGCCTTTCAAGGTATGCTCATTTCTGTGCTCTTAAACACCCATTTACATCATACAAGGTGGCTCAACTTTTCATGGATTAGGTCTTCAAGCTTCATGGCATGCCCTATTCTATTGTTTCTGATCATGACCCAACTTTCACCAACAATTTTTGGCAAGAACTGTTCAAGATACAAGGCACCTAATTGCATCTCAGCACAACTTATCATCCCCAGACTGATGGTCAAACAGAAGTTGTCAATACGTGTTTGGAAACATATTTGAGGTGTTTTGCCTCAAAAAAGAAAAATTAGTGGTCTCAATGGTTACCCCTAGCTGAATGGTGGTACAACACTTCATACCACACAACTACACGCATGACTCCTTTTGAAGTGGTATATGGACAAAAACCACCTTCAGTTCTCTCATACTTACCTGGTGGCTCGAAGGTCTAGGTGGTTGACCAAATGCTTACAGTTCGAGAGGCTATTCTCCATACCCTCAAAGAGAATTTGGTCATGGCACATAATCACATGAAGCAACAAGCAGATCAATGTCACTCTGAATGTCAATTTGTAGAAGGGGGATCGAGTGTTTCTTCCACTGCAATATTACAAGAAAAATTCCCTCAAGGTCGAGCATTGTCAGAAGCCAACGCCCAAATTTTATGGTCATTATACCATTCTCAAGCGTGTGGGATAGGTGGCATATTAGTTAGCTTTTCCCAGTCATTCTAAGCTACATCCTGTTTTCCATGTTTCACGGTTAAAGAAGGTGATTGGAACTAAGTGCCAAATTCAAACCAACCTTCCTGAGTTAGCCAAAGAATGATCCATTTGGCTACAACCACAAGCAGTTTTGGACCAGTGTGAGCATCACCTACATCAGAGAACCATCAAGGAAGTGTTAGTCCATTGGAAATATACAACTCCAGTAGATGCCACTTGGGAACCAGCTACCATCCTGCAACAATTTCCACATCTCAAGCCTTGAGGACAAGGCTATTTTTAAGGGGGTGGACATGTTAGGGTCCTAACCCACAGATAGGTAGAGCAATATATTCAGATGTAATAAAGGTCAATATTAATAAGGCCTTTCAATAAAATAGTATAAGTCAAATGTAAGAAGACCTAATAGAATCTTCCACTTATAGAAGGCTCTTCCTCTAGATGCTTCTTTTGATAGACATATTTAGTATAAATAGGAGTTGAGGGTATGAGAACCCTAGCTTGGATATTATTTTAATAGAGCTCTGCTCGACTAGAGGCTGCCCCCTCGAAGAGGCCCGTGAACATTGCTTTCATAATCAAAGTGTTATTTCTATTGTTATTCTTATATCATTTCAGTGCTATTGTGGTGATTGTTCTGGTTATATTGTTGTTATTCTGCCATTTCTAGCATTTTATTTCTATTCTGCATACTTTTTATATTTGGTATATTAAAAAAATAAGTAAGTAGACCAGTGGTTGACACCCTCAACCAGGTTTTTGTTCACACAGTAGAATACCTGATAGATTTCGCCCTCACCAAAATTGAACATCCCCTTAATATAATCCCCGAAACACTAGCCGGTAACTGCTCTGAGCCCAATGATTTTTTTGACGAGGAAGGGTTTAACTCAGAACGCTCAGTTTCGAGATCAAACGACATGGAAGATAACAATGATCATAATGAATAAAGGGGAAATCCACCTCAGAATAATCAACCTTGGTTGTCCAGATATGCTATGGCCATGCCCGGATGACTACATAACCTTCCTCGACATCCATAAAAGTTACTCCCTAAATTTGATCCCGAAACCTCAGGATTGCCTGAAGACCATATAAAAAATCTCATACTAGCTATCAGACTGATGAATGTCCAACATGAAGACGTAGTATGCAGGATTTTCCCCTATATTTTTGATAATTCGGCCTCCATGTGGTACTTTAACTTACCTGTATTGTCCATAACTAGTTGGACGAAGTTTCAAAAGGATTTTCTAGATAAATTTGCAGAAGAAACCACTACAGGAGCTTTGATAGCCGAGTTGTTCACCGCCACCATGAGTTCTGTTATCACCCTATAAGTTATAGGATCAACTGGTGACTAGGATATTATCTGTTTCTAGTGTTTTTTTTTTTGACAAATGATTTTTCATTCTACAAATAATTTGGAAAGAAAAGAAAAAAGAAAAAGAAATAAAAGAAAAAGAAAAAGAAAGAAAAAAGAAAATAAAAAAGAAAAAGAAAGAAAAGAAAAAGAAAAAGAAAGAAAAAAGAAAAAGAAAAATAAAAAGAAAAGAAAAAGAGGGCATAAAAGAATTGAAATAAAAGTCCCATGCAATAATGGTAACTTGGGCCATACCTTTCAAGCATGGGTAAGTTCTTTTTAATTTGATGTTGATAGGGTAGTGAATGAGTTTGGCTAAGCAGTTTAATCTTAGCCAAATTGTCTAGGTTAGAGTAGTGAATAAATCTGGCCAGACTGTCTAATCCTGGTTAGATAGCCCCAGGGTAGAGTAAATTATTAACCCAACAGTCTAATCTGGGTTAATTGCCATAGGAAGATAGGTTAGTATATAGGCTAGTTTCTTTATTGTTTCATTCCAATAAAATCAGCTTGATGTAAATGTGGCACCATGTTTCATATGCTTAGAAGATCGTTTGGTCAAAGCCCCATGGTGGTGTCTACTTGAAAAGTTTGGGGAAAACCCCATAAAATGCATTTATCCTAAGTTTTTCTCAGCGCATGTGTTTTCCACCCCCCATTTATTCTCCCTGCACATATCGACGGTCCTGATCATGGCACCCATATCTACGATGTACAGAGCATTCCAGACCCCCCTGACCATTCTGCTTTTAACTGGGGGGGGGGTCCAGAATCGCTGATAACATTTGTGTGCATCTGGACGGCCCAGGGTCGAGCACTTAAATCAACGGTCAAGATTGGATTTCAGACCCCCCCCGCCTGTTCTGCCTTTAATGGAGGGCGGGGGGGGTCCGTAATGAGTGATAAAAGGTGCATAGAGATCTGCGGCTAGGAAACTAGCACGTAGATCAACGGCCCAAAATGGATTTCGGACCCCCCGGATGATCTACTTTTAACTGAGGGGGGGGGTCCGGAATGGTTTTCCCCTCTGGCAGGTCCCTTGTTATACGTGGCATTGATCTATTGCCCCGAGTCCCGTCACCATCTGCTATCTAATAGGCCTCCGTCACCTCTGGATGTCACCTTCCACCTTTCCCGAACTGGTCATGTCCCATAACTGCTGTCAGTTCTTCCCCCCTTTTTTACTCATGGCAAGCCTCTTATTACGACTTTTACCTCCAATCCCTAGCCGCCACGTCACCCGTCCATATCTTTCAGCCATCGTCACCTGCCATCTCACCCCCAAATGACCCATTGTCCATTTATTACTGGATAACCTATCCATTATCCAGCTAATCTGTCTCCCGTGCCCAACCGACCCCAGTTTAAATAAAACCATCATTATTTCTCTTATTTTTGCTATTCACCCATCACACCAGAAAAATTCACTGCTACTCCTCCATTACATTCCGTTGCCCTCACCCACAGTCAGTCGACCCCACTAACGTCGTGTTTTATTGCAGGTATTGTTGCAGAGATGGCGCCAAAATCCAAACAAGCAGAAGGAGAGGAGAATCTGTTTCTCCCGCCTCTTGTCGACCTAGACAAGATCCCACTGGTCGACAAAGACCGGTTAATCACAGATACCAAATGCGATTTTGATTTCTCAGACATCCAGTCGTGGCTCAGGGAAGTTTTCCTGGACCAGAGTGATGAAATTGGACTCTGGGAGTCCAATTTACCCCTATACCTCTTCCCTCAGATCCATCATTTCCCCGAGTTTGCTCTCAAGTGTCAAGCTCATTATATCCCCGAGCAAAGAGCCATCATCTCCTCATACAGAGATATCATGTTCCTTATCACGCCCGAATTCATAGACCATATGATGCAAATCCCCCGAGCCGACTCTGCGTCTCTTTTCAACCTGGAAATCCTTACAGAGTTGTATTAGAAAATGAATTTTCCCCAAAGAGCTCAGATATTCGAGATTTTCCTTCCCACATCCGCTCAATTCCCCTCCACAAATCCCCCTTATCCGTCTTCCATGTTCTCGACTAAGGGAAACCTAGTCATCTCATCCCTTTTCACTCTGTTGGGATACTATTCTGATCAGTGGGTAGATGAGCCCATTCTGGGTTTTCTATCCATTTTCTCCATTGATGAAAAGCCCACCACCCAGTTTGATTTCAGTACATTCTTGGCAGACAATATTCACGAACAGTTCGTGAATTTTGGCACAGAAGGCATGTTCAGATATTCATCAATACTAGCCTACTTGTTCGTCTTCTTCCAGGTGAATAAATTTAGTTTTTCCATGCAGAAGATGGATGAATATGGTAAACCTCAGGCAATTACAGCATGGACTTCCTTGCTCAAGTGCAACTCCACAGAGTACAGTTTCAAGGCATGGATCGATCAGTTCTACCACCCTGTGGTAAGTATGCTGAGCGCAGGCCCGAGCCTCGAATAAATGATGAAGTCCAGAGAATCCTGCATCTCTCGGACAACACGAAGACCGGGGATTGGTACCTGTATCAAAATCATACTGAGATCAGAGTATACGGGTGCAAATTGGCACCGTATAAGCTGTTCAAGTATTTGTCTATCAGAATATTTTCTCTAGAATATATAAGGTAGATCATAAATTCAGATGATATTCATTTTGTATCATTGAAGAAAAAGCAGCAGCTTAGAATCAAGGGGCAGATTGGCTCCTTCATCTACAACAGTCGTGGCGTCGGGGAAGAAGCAGACAGAATGTTGAAAGAAATGAAGTTTTTCATGAGCTTCCCATGGCATTATGATCCATGTGGGATCATATTAGAGATGAGGGTGAAGAACAAGAACATCCCGTTTGTTCATGTGTCCAAGCCCGAAATTGAGAAGTTCGCCAATCAAACATCCTGGGAGCCTAACACATTGATTGAAGTAGAAGAGCAGGATCCCCCGGCCATGGTATCTCAAACAGCAATGCCACAAGTCCCAAAGGAAAAAAGGCCTCGACAAGATTTATCTCCACCTGTGACGGAGGTATCGTCCGAAGAGTTCCATCTACACACTAAGAGGCCCAAGACAGTTTCAGTTCCTGGCCAGGCTGGAGAAAAAGAAGCCACGCCTACCACAGTGACCAAGTCTGTTATTCCACCCTTTGGTTCCAGCCTCTATAAGGACATTACCCCAACATTGCTGAAGAAAACCACAGACTCCCCTTTGAGCACTCAGCAAGGCAAGACTGGGCCCAAGCTGAGCATTTTTGAAAAGTATGAGCTGATAAAGAAAAGGAACCAGACCCTGACCAGCAGTACTTGCACTCAATTATGGAAGTAGACATCGACTGCGCAACATAGGCTGCTGTCAGCATTCGACACCAAGAAGGGCATAATGCATATGGCATTCCTCCAGGCATAGGTTCCAGACCCCAAGGTGATCACTGACTACAAGAGGGCCACCTTCAAATTCCAGATGAAGGACGTGCACCCAGCCGATCAGATGGATCTGCACAAGAAGACAGGTGAAATGGTGTTCTATACATTGGCGCATACTTCCACGTCTGCGGCCAAATTGCAGGTGTCCCTGAACAATGTTCAAACACAACTCAAGCTGGAGAAGATATCGTCCTTTGCAAAGGACAATAGGATCAAGACCTTGGAAGAGCTAATCCTCAAGATCGGCTATGACCCTTCAAATGTGAAGGTAGCCAAGGAAATGATAAAGAAGAAAAATGCTGACATAGCATCATTGAGGAAGCAACTGAAGCTCCCGCCCACAGAGGACTTGCAAGCGAAGGAGATAGCAGAAAAATAAGGCGAGAAGGATGAAATGCTCAAGCTGTGCATGGAGCAGAATGCACAGTTAAAAGAGATGGAAGCTGAGATGGAGAAGTTGCTAAAAGAGAAAGAGCAACTGAAGCCCATGGAAGTCATTCCATTAAGGACTATTCCAATTTAAAGAGTGAGCACGACATCAGTGACAACAGTCCCATCAGCGACTCCATTGACATCCCAGGAGAAGACAGCCGAGCTGGCTGAGTCCTTGGAGAAGATGAATCTGCAGGAAACAGAGATCAGCATATTGAAGAAGGAGATTGAGAACCTTCAGGAACTCAATTCTTCCTTCCAGACCATCCTCTCCAAGGAAAAGCAGGTAACAAAGCAGCTTAAACAGGAATTTTAGCAGCTCCAGAAGCAAACAGTGGCAGGAAAGACTTCAGCTAAAGTTAAAGAAAGTGTATGGACAGACATCACTAAGTCCATGAATGAGATATGGCCCATGATCCAGATCATGTTTGAGCAGAATGAATTGGTCTAAAGGAGCAAACAGGCCATTGAGAAGATCAGAGTAGAATTGGGAGACATGCCAACACAGGCAAATGAGATCATCAAGTTCCTCAATTCTAAGACCAGGGAAGAGCTAGAAGAGCTGAAGATTGAAGACCGAACAGAGACCATCCTTGAGGTCAAAAGGGTTCTGACTAAGAGAGGATTAATGCTTCAGCTAGAAGAAAAGGCCCAGGCCATGGACCTAGGGGTACAAAGATTCTTCAGTAAGATTGAGGCTCTCCAGAAGAAAGGTTTACCTAGTCTGAAGGTAATTAATGATAAATTGATGACACTCCCAGATTACAAGAAGAGATTGGGTGGGGTGTCTAAGGACAGCTCAAAGTTTTCAGGGATTCAAGGGAGCATCACCGGCAAAGCATTTATGGATGCCCTTCAGTGGGACATTAGCATCCAACACGAGATTCGATACATTTTCCTCACCAAGCCTACATTTGCCAAGTACACAGACCTAGACGAAGTGTATCGAAGGCTGCTCAAAGTCAATGTGCCTAGTCATCTCAGATGGGAGGAACTCTATGATCTAATTGATTAGAGGATGAGCTGTCCCAGTCCAGTCATTTGTCTAGTCAGAAGAGGTTGTGCAGAAACCTCGCCAACGGCCTACCTAGAAATCAGCATACAGTTACACCACATCATCGAGTAGTTCCTAGATTTTTGAGATTTGTTAAGTTTGTTAGGATAAAAATAGATTTAGCACGTCTTGGTCATTTATAACAGGAACATTTGTAATTTGAGTTATAAATACTTCACCTTTCGAAGTATTGAGGGTTGTTGAACTTCACACCCTGACACTATCAGACTGTAATATTGTTGAAGAGATCTTCCATTAATAAAAGGAGGCACTTTTACAGGATTCTTGCATGTATTCACTGGTGATGTTTTCTCTCTAAGTTGAATGTTATTCTTTCTTTGCGATCATCTTGTTTTCTAATTCTAATCTTTAAGAGTAACGAATGTGGTAGTATTTATCTCGTATACATTGTTTCTGACTCGAAAGATTTAAGTGTTTATCTTCTAGTGTTTTCAATAAAGAAATTCTTAATTGCTTCTTTGTTGAAATTATCTTTCTAATCTTTTTTGCTATCCGTCATTTATGCCTTTAAAAGATCCAGTGATTATATTATCTTGCCCTATGAAAGTTTTTCCTTTACGTTTCTGGTTCTGATCTCATATTTTATTAAAACGCATACCCCATAGCCCAATGGATGTGTAGACTGTCTCAACCAATTCAAAAAACACTTTAACAACAAAACCGCCCTATTTCTTTACCTAGCCTAATATTTAAAATTTTGAAACACAGCTAAATCAGACAGAGAGATCCCTATCTGAAGTTGGAAGGGCTAGATCCCAGCTTCAAAAGTGGTTGGATAAAGTTACCTTTGTAAATTTCTTCTTTCGTCAACCTCTAGGAAATTTACCAAGTGCTAACAAGTTCAAAGGATAAGGTTAAAGACTTTAATCAGCAATTCACCACTATCCTAAAAAAAATTCAACCCAAAGCTAAACCCACTCAGGACTTGCAAATCGAAGTGTATGCTAATTCTATCCCAACTTCTATTTCCATGTTTGTCAAGAGGGTTTCCAAAACAACCTTAGCTGAGAATTTTGAAGAATCCAAAACAATAGAGTTCCAAATTAAGGGATGTAAAGAAGGCCAGGTCTCATTAGTTAAGAAGGAAGTTCAACCTCCTCCCAGGAGAGGACTCTTGTTGACTAGATCTCTAGGGAAACAAACAGAACAAGTTCCTGAAAAGGGGAGTGGAGACATAGAATACCTACAACGCATGGTTAAGAATCTGTCAAATAAAATCATAGACATGAAAATAAGTGTTGGGGAAGGAAATCAAGGCCATAGGCCCTATAATTATTTTTTTAAAATAAATCCACCATTAAAATCAATTGAACCTCCCCCAGCCAAATTAAACATTGACCTGGGAAATGTAGCATCTGACTCTTTCTGTACCTATCACCAAGTGAAGCACTCTGAAAGAGACTTCCCACAATGGGTGCATGCCATGAATTTGATGGCCAACCAGTTTCTAGATGAGGTTTTCGTAACTGAACAATCAAGCAGCTCAACTATGAATATTTATGATTAGGAAGAAGTTGATCCACCATAATAAATAACCATGTTGATATGGGACCCTGACCTACCAATGGATTCCGATGGCCTATTTGAGGTTCAAGAACTACCCACATAGGTCTTGGCTATGCAAACACGAAGTGGGGGTCAGCTTGTCTCAAACGACCTTACTACGGCCCAAACTTTGAGAGGAAAACCAACTCCCGGTCTCCCAAAAACACCTTTTGTCCCCCGAAGAAATCCTATAAACATCCATACATGAGAGTCACCCAAGCTAGACTACAACATAGTAGAAGAATTGAAAAAGTTGAAGGAAAATATATCGGTCATGGACATGTGTAGAATCCCTTAGCAAAGGGACTTTCTATTACAAGCATTGAAGTCAGTATAAAATCCTACAAAAAACACTGACCAAGGAGAAAATCCATCCCTCTTAGATCTAAGAAATAAACCAACTGTGAATGCCTGCTCTGAAGATAAGAAGGGAAAGCCTTTTGTCCCACCATTCCTTTTGACATTTGAAGTATTCAATAGAAACCTACATAACTGTTTGGTTAACTCAGGAGCATCCTCTAATGTTATGCCATTGTCTATATGTAATAAATTAAACGCAGTCCCTCTCAAAAGTGGTAAACATGTGATACAACTAGACAGAACCCAGGTGAATGTTATGGGAGAGCTCAAAGATGTAATGATCAGAATGGAAACACACCTGAAATTTTTTCAAGTAATTGATATCATTGTAGTAGACATCCCAAAATCTTATGGATTGCTACTAAGTCAAGATTGGTCCAAGAAGCTAAATGGATACTTTAGTACAGATTGGGATCACCTTTGGCTTCCATTAAAGGGACACACAAATATGATCAGTATCGATAGGGAAAGATATCTAAAACATACTATCACTGACCTAGAAACCCTTAACAGAACCTCATCGACATATTCCCCCCTGCTAGGCAATTATTCTCATGACTTCAATTTTGGGAATTTCTCACCCCTCTCATCTGATGTTCCTCTTACTCAAAAATCTGAAATGATTTTTCAAGAAAAATTGCCGACGGTGGCGGAGGAAACCCTCTTCTGTCAGGGACTTGTGTTAGAAATCACAGAACATATAGGAGGAAAGGAGGAAAGTGGTAGGAAAAAGGAAACTGATGGTTTTTTCTCACAAATTTGGACCTTATACTTTGATGGATCTAAATCACAAGAAGGGTTAGGGGAAAGTTGCATCCTCATTGATCCAAATGGTAAATGAAATTTCTTGTCCCATAGACTATAATTCAAATGCATAAACAACACCACCGAGTATGAAGCTCTAGTACAAGGGATAAAGAAATACATAGACTTAAACGTCAACGAATTGAAGGTTTTCAGAGATTCTAAAATCATCGTTAGACAAGTAAGGAACACTATACATTGCAACTCTTCCCACCTGAGGAATTACCAACAGGAGGTGCAGAGACTAATAGAACATTTTGAATCCTTCAACATTACAACGATCCCCAGAGCAAAAAAAACTCTTGTTGATTCTCTGGCCATTGCTGCCTCAAGGTTATCCCCTCTAGAAGACTGTGAATCCTCCTGATTCACTGTGGAGCTACTCTACAAACCGTCGGTGCCCAACAATATTTCAAATTGAAAGTTCTTTGAAGGATATGAATGGATCATAAAATTTTTAACCAATCAGGATAATTTTAAAGATCTGGCTATTGATGATGAAGTATTTTAGGAGCAATTTGTAGACCCCGACTCTCATGTACAGAAACCTAAAGAAGAACGATCGACTGATAAACCAAGGTCTCACACGATACCGAAGGGAGTAGCCAATTTAGAAAACCTTTTTGACTTAAGGGAGAGATTCGAAAGGTCAACGAATGCAAAAATGGGGAGTTCTTGTCCCATGCACGAGACTATAAATCTAGGAACCCTAGAAAACCCCAAGGATATAAATCTCGACAAGACAATATCTAAAGAAGAAAGGAAATCCTATCTCAAACTTTTCAGACAATATCAATATGTCTTTGCATGGTCCTACTGAGATTTGAAAACTTATGATACTCGTATCATTCAACAAACAATCCTGCTAAATCCCGGAGTGAAACCCTTCCAACAGAAGCTCCAGAAGTACCACCTATCCCTGGAGCCTCTCATGTGTCAGGAGCTAAAGAAGTTACTAGATGCTAATATTATCTTCCAAGTTAGACAGTCTGCATGGGTAAAAAATTTGGTTCCTGTGAGGAAAAAGTCTGGGGAGATTTTCCTATGTGTAGATTTTAGAAACCTCAACAGAGCTTCAGAAAAGGACAACTACCTAGTCCCACCAATGGAGCAACTCTTGCAGACCATGTTTGGCTCTGAGATTTTCTCCCTGCTGGATGGTTTTTCAGGTTACAACCAAGTTCTAGTTTCATAGGAATACTGTTTGAAAACTACCTTCTGAACCAAGTGGGGAACCTTCGCTTATAAACGCATGCCCTTTGGGTTAATCAATGTAGGGGCAACCTTCCAAAGGGCCATGGACGTAGCATTTTGGGGACTAATAAACAAATAAGTAGTAGTTTATTTGGATGACGTGACTATGTATTTGAAGAACAGAGAAGAGCAGATCCAACAATTAACTTATATTTTCTAAAGGTGTAGAAAATACGGTATATCCTTAAACCCTAAGAAAACTATCGTTGGTGTCGAGGAAGGTAAACTACTAGGTCATATTATATCTCAAGCAGTAATTTTCATGGACCCAAAGCGAATTAGGGCTATAGCTCAGCTTCCATTACCCCACAACAAAAAGGTTATGCAATCCTTCTTTGGGAAAATCAATTTTGTGAGGAAATTCACCCCCGATTTCGCTAAAACTATCAAACCCTTATAAAAAATGATCCACAATGATGCTGAATTTAAGTGGGATGATGAACGAAAAGGTGCTTTCAGCAATATTAAGGCCACAATATATCAAGCCCCAATGTTGTGAAGTCCTGACTTTGGCAAAGATTTCTTCCTCTACACTTTTGCCTCCGACCAATCGTTAGTTGCAGTATCAAATTAGAAAGATGATGACAACAACAAGGCCCCAGTCTCATTTATGAGCACTAATCTCCAAGGGGCCGAACTAAATTACCCTGCTGTAGACAAGCATACTTATGAAGTATATAAGGTAGTGAAACACTTCATATATTACATCCTAAAGAACCATACCAAAGTCATCATGCCTCACCTTACAGTCTGATCCCTATTCACTCAAAAGAGATGTGGGAAAAGAAGAGGAAACTAGATGGCAGTAGTCCAAGAATTTGATCTAGATATAAAACCTACTAAACTAGTTAAGGGACAAGGATTATACAAACTAGTAGCTGAAGCCTAGGACCAAATAAATGAAGACCCCGGATGGGAGAATGAATTGGCATTATGGTGTGGTGAAGCTTCATGCATCTCCCCAGGGCAAGAATCTTGGTATGAGAAACTGACTTATCTCCTGCATCATGGGACTTGCCTAGAAAACCTAAATCTTAGGGAAAGGAGAGCCCTCAGGTTGAAATCAACACAATATCGCCTCATAAATTTGGTGCTCTTCCGTGTTAATTATGATGGGATAATTTTAATATGTCTTGAATGTGAAGACGAAGATAAGGTTCTGAAGAAGCTCCATGATGGTCCTGTAGGTGGAAATTTCACCGGAAATACCACCGCTCACAAAATACTGAGAGCTCGCTATTATTGGTCTACTCTGTTCAGGGATGCTCGCACATATGCTAGAAACTGTAAAACTTGTCAAATAAGCATGGGGAAGGAAAAAAGAGCAGTTTTTCCACTCCAACCTGTGGTCGTCTCTAGGCTATTCGAGAAATGGGGGTTAGATATCATAGGAGAAATTACACCAATTTCTTTGAAACAACATAGATACATACTGAATGCCACAGACTATTTCACAAAATGGGCAGAGACCATCCCTCTGACTCATGTAAACAAAAATGTGTGATCCAATTCATAGAGAAAAAACTAATCACAAGGTTTGGTATGCCTTCCATCCTTGTTTTTGATAATGCAGCTTACTTCTCTTCCACCCTATTAACAGATTTTTATTTATACAAGGAGTCATCACCGAATACTCTACAAACTACTATCCACAGGGGAACGAAGTGGCAGAATCAACCAATAAGAACCTAGTGAGGATATTAAAGAAAACAATTACAGACAACCAGAGGAATTGACACAGTT
>JASDQU010107421.1:36915-46996 GCA_032191745.1 Picea mariana | reverse complement strand
GATTTTTATTTATACAAGGAGTCATCACCGAATACTCTACAAACTACTATCCACAGGGGAACGAAGTGGCAGAATCAACCAATAAGAACCTAGTGAGGATATTAAAGAAAACAATTACAGACAACCAGAGGAATTGACACAGTTCACTTCATAATGCCTTATGAGCTGACAGAATAAAACCCATGGAAGATATAGGGAATTCCCCATAATTTATGGTATACAGATAGGAAGCCATTCTCCCGAATGGGCTATATCTTCCATCTCTTCAGTTTTCTCAGGATTCTAGAAGACAACCCTCATCAGTTATACAAAAAAGAATTGATACCCTCCTCATGCTGGAAGAAGAAAGGGAGAAAGAAAAATCAAAGTTCATAGTTCATCAACAGGTAGTTAAAATATGGTTTGATAAACATAAGGTCAAAGAGAAGAATTTTGAAGTGGGAGACTTAGTCCTAAAATGGGACAGAGCAAATGAGTCGAAGGGAAAACATTCGAAGTTTCAGAATCTATGGCTCGCACCTTTTCAGGTAGCTGAGAAAAATGGGGTAGGCACGTATCAGTTGCAGAATCTGAGGGGGGAGCCTGACGCCCTCCCGGTGAATGGCCAAGCCCTAAAACAATATTTTTGTTAAAAAAAAATAAAAGAAAAATGTGTGGGTGTGTTTTCATGATGTTTTGTTTTGAGGTAGGTCGATTGTGGAATTCATTTTTGTTTTTTGTTTCTTATTATAGAACCGTTGTGCTTTTGAAGTTTGTGTTTAGAAAGACGTTGGTTTACCTTAGTTCATGCGATATGACAAACTTTGTTCCTGACTCATCGCTTACGTACAACACAAGAAGCGTTGGGAGATCTATGGTTTTTTTAAAGGAGTTCTCTATCTAACCTGGGAAGATGAAAAACCTTGGAAAAGTGATGAAGTGTCCACCTGGTGGTTTGGTAAAAACTTGAGGGGAAAGATGGAAAGATGGAAAGGAATACATGTACCTTGAGACAGAGTTAGCAACAAATTCACCTTCACCATCTCATTTTGAAAATAACAGACGTCCTCCTCTCCCACTCGCTCAGGGAATTATGATGAAATAAAATAAATCATATCAAATGAGTTCACAGTAGGAGAGGGTATGCAGATAAATCCATCGGGGCTATGGATGATTTCTAGGAACAGAGCAAGGTCTGTGACGTTGGGGTGACTCTGTCGGGGCTATGGATGCTCCCTGGTAGCAGAGAAACACCATAGAAAGTGAATGATGATAACTAAAAGGCATGGTTCCAGTGAATGATTTACTTGACTCTTGTCAAAGAGGCTGTGAGTCAGGGTTATAGGAAATGAAGGTGAAATAAAGGTTGAAACCCCACAGGCAGTCCCGGATGCATCAACCATGTAATTTCAAATGCAAGAATAAAAGAGGCTCTGATAAAAAACCAGTTAACTTCTTAACTAGATTTTCCATTGGCTGAGACCGAGGTAGGAACACAGATTCTTCTTTTTCCCAGTAAGTCCCCATTTGTTGAGCACTCAACACACCCTAAAAATCCTTGTCAATTTTTTTACTTTTTGGGTACCACTTGATCTTCTTCATTGTCTGATTTGATTTCATTTTTGGGAAATGTTTTGTCTCTAATTATTTTCATGACTCTCATCACCTATTCAGGTTTGCTTGAAATTATGAAACCCCACGACTAAAATACCTTCACACTTGAATAAAGAATCAACAACCAAACACTGCACCTAACATGCCCAGGTTCAACATCGAAAGGAATTCAAAAAAGAAAAAGGAACCACTCAGAAAACCACAGTCCTTGAGAGCCAATATCCATTGGCATCGGCATAAGGAATTTTTGGTTTGCATTAAGTTTTTGGCATAAAGATATCTTCGATAGCTGATTCCCCTTTGGCATTGGTAAAAAATGGGGAGGACAGATGTTAATGAAGAATGAAAAGATATTGCCGATAGCCGATGCCCGACACGCTTTATCAAAATCGGAAAACCCAAAAGAATGACAACAAACATTTTGACCACGATAAATTTATCCCCGACCATCGATCCCTGATGCATTTTCGGCATCGGGACTTTTTCAAAGGAGTTGATCCAAAAGTGTTTTGATAGGTTTATCGTCGATTGTCGATCCTTAACACTTTTTCGGCATCGACAAGCTAAGGTTTGTTTTATAAGGAATAACTTAAGGAAAGTCCCAACTCTGATTAATACAAACAAATTAAGTCACTGGTCTCCAATGCCATGTGTCTTTACCAGGTAAGAGGGTCATACAATCTAGTTCTATCCCGAGTCATTCTTGGTTCCCTAGGTCTGAGTCACACCTTCGAGTCAACTTTTCCACGTCAGCATTGTATAGTAAGATCGATCAATGTCGGATATTTTTGTAGGAGGATATCAACGAAAAATTTCATAGAAAAACCTCGATCCGTGATCCACCCACTGAAACAGAAAGATGAAGGGACATTTTAGCATCAAATACGATCGAATTTTCAACATTTAAGGAGCTAATTAATACCAGATCTTGCATTAGTTGATACCTCGTGCGGCAATTAAAACAACCTTTTAAAATCACCGATAGACCACATCACCACCCGCGCCTCTACCGTCAACCCACGATGAATTTAAGTTCTATAGATTCAACAACAGATTTGTTGAAAAATCACTCATAACCCAAATTGAATGGTTGATGAGACATGGTAAGATATTTCCTGTTTAAAATCTCTTGAGCCATTGTGAATGAAGTCATTCTACGTGTAAGAAAATTCCAGAGCGTTCAAAGGAGCAAGATGAGAAACTTGAAAGCTGTATTGACCCCGTGATTATCAAAATAACCAGGTTTTAGCAAGCTTCAAAGGTATGTATCCGAGTCAGTAAATTCACTGGCTATAATTTATATGTGTTTATCTGTTTTTACACAGTCTCTGAAATTCTGCTTAAGTTGCAGGAACAATGCTTCCTAGAAATCCAACCACCAGACGCTCGTTGTTGGGCCACTAAACTGTCATTATTTCTACCATTTCTTGAAACACATTTCATCCATTTATATCATTCTTTATCACATTTGTTATCACTCAAATTTCGTCCACAAATGGTTACAGGAATCCATCATCTCCAAACATCTATTAGTTCACGTGCAGCCCCAAAAATACATTTCCAAAAGGCACAAACTAGACAATTGGTTATAAAATTGACATGCACAGAAACACTACAGTAAGCGTGCACACGTGCGTAGGACAAAGAAGCCAAAAGAGCTCACATGCGCTTGATGCAAGACTGTGTACGATAAAATCCACGCACTCCTATGAACGATGCATTTATGTTTCTTGTCGGCCCCTCACCCACTTCTGGTTCAGCTCCCAAGTCGATTTGATCCTCAAATCCAAGCTAAATTCGAGTGGGGGGATGGTCAAAGACCTAAGGGTGCCCTAAAGGGTCCCTTGTTCACATTAAAGACCGATTGGATAATGCCTCAAAGATTTTCTATAAAAAGAGGCCATGGGTGCACTATGAATTCAAGAATCTCATTATATTGTTATGTTGCCTCTATTCTTCTACAAGGAACCTCTTTCCTTCTTGGAGCATACTAACATCATCTCATTAAGCTATTCACCTCACCTCTTGAAGGAATAATATTAGATTTCTTCACCATTCACTTTCTAGTTTTCCATTTGTAAGAAGAGATCTCACATAGGGGATTCAAGAGCCGTCCCTAAGAGGAAGAGGGGATCCATAAGTCCCCCTTTCTCTTTTGTGTTTGCCCACTAATATAATTTCTCCATTGGTGGCATGAATATTGGTCAATTGTTTGATTGATTTTGGTTCTAATTTTCTTATGCATTTTAGTTTTGTTTCTTTAGTTGTTGTTAGCTTAGTTGTTTGTTTATTTCATGTGATTGAGTCATTTGATTCATACACTAACCTCTATCCTGTCTAGCAGGCCCAACTAGACTTGCAGGTGTCCCTCTTTTGCTCATTCAAGTGGCGAAAATGATACAATAGATTGGTGACGATATGGGGGATAAGGTATCAATTTCCTCCCTATTTGGGTTGTTTGAGCACTTCTTTTTTATCCATTTTCCTTGCAGGACCATAATCGACCTAGCTTTTTCTGCAAAGAGCTGAATTTGGAGCTGGAAGAGGAGAATTCCACTTAAAATTTTCCTCTCGGGCATGTATCAGAACGTGTGCGGGTTTTCCAACCCAGAGGCGCGTCTTTCGAGCATTGTGTGCCATCAAAACTGTGTTTCCCAATGCATTTTGCGCATAGTGTGCCAACAGGTCCTCGGTTCTCTACGCATTGGTGCCACATGTGCCTCTGTCTAAATTGTGACTCACGCACTTGTCTAGAATTTAAACATTGTAAGAGTTTTTTGTGATGTTTTGAAGGCCCCTAGCCTTCAAAATCTTGCATTTATGCAATTTGTAAATGCGCCACACTTAGATTCCCTTACCACATGAACAGTTAGTCAAAACAAGGCACTTAGGGGGTTAAAAAGAACCATATTTCTCCTCTTTTTATTTCATTTTTCCACATGGATTGCTTGTTTTGATTGTAAAAGTTAAGTTAAGATCATCTACTATCACATATAAACATTTGCATTGGGACCAGAAATCAAACTTCAATCATTGAGTAGGCTCTTCTCTCACACCGTCGAACGATCCTGATAATTAGAAAAATGATTGAGGGAAGATTTCATCTCCCTTAAAAAAAAATCTTTAGGAGAGGACAAAGCCACCCTAGGGCCCCCTCTTAGTTTCTTTTTAAACATCTTAAATTTGTAAGGGCCCATACATGCCCACATGTTGCAAAGTTAGGATAGTTTTGAAGCTTCTTTCTTAGTTTACTTCACTAGGGGAGTTTAAAGATTATTGTAACGGGCCCATACATGCCCACATGCTTGCAATCTAGAATATTTTTTTGAAGATTTCTTATATTAAATCACATTAGGGAGTTTAAAGGATTGGTAAGGACCCAAACGTCCACATGCTAGTTCTTTAGGGACTTTAAAATTCCACAAGGTTGTACCAATGACATCGAGTAATATAGGTAATCAAGACTTGTAAGGACCACAGGAAGTCCACATGTTGCAAGGTGACATCTAAATTATTGAAAATTTGGCACATTTTATCACTTGCTCACACACAAAGCCACTACTCACTCACTTAATTTCATCTCGAATTGTAGAGGTTGAAGTAGGTTTCCTCCAAAGGGATCCCAAAATGTCCCACTATTTCTTGAAGGAATTATCCACTCCCACTTAATTCAAACGAGATTGGTTCACACCCTCAATCTCTCAAACAACCACATCTAAAATTTTCTTAAAAACTCACTAAGTTTTCCTCCACAGGAGGTGCCAAAATAAATTTTTAGTCTAGGTAGGATCTCAGGGGTAGGCATCTAGATAACCCCTTGTTATTTGGTTCTCACATCTTTAAACATTAGAAGTTGACAAATAGGGAACTTTAAAATCCTCCAATTCTAGTGTTCCTACACCATAAGGCAGGGAGATACCCATGAAGGGTCGAAGGCCGAGGTCCGGTTTTTCTATGCATCCTCCCTTGAGGCACCCACCTCTTGGAAGGGATCCAGCCTGTGACCTATTTCTGAAGCTGAAAATCTAAATGCCGCACTTTGAACGAGGTACTTAGTGGCCAAATTTTAGGACATCTACCCAGGTGGCAATTGTGAGCTGTAATTGCACCTTGATCAGATTTTGTGTGGCTATTGGGAAATATCTCTATCTCTTTCAGGATATGCACCCTCTACCCCTCATTATAACTAATTGTTTCATCCTTCACTAGTTCCTCTTCTGGTGGATTCAGACCCCAATGTTGAGTTCTATTGGAAGGCCCAGTGTTATTTGAGAGGAAGGACGTTACGTCTTTTTAGGACACGAGCATTTGTTTTCTTTGTTCTCCCACGTGGAAAAATCCACCTACCCACATGTATGCTTCTTTTCAATTGATTTATGTATGATGCTCATTTTATTACATGAGATTGTGAGATATATTGTGAAGGTCCAAATTATACCAGTCTCTTGTTCATTTATTTCTCTCATCATAATTTTCACCCATTCACTTTTCTAGTCAGACATCATAGGGGACCCACAAAATCCCTGTCGTTCCAGACACTTGCAAAATCTCCCTCCTATCCTAGGAGGATTTCCTAGTTTCTCCAACTCACCGGCTCAACCCACTCACACGCCTGTGAGTGCTACAATTTTGGGATCAACTTTGCTTGGTTCCACTTTACTTGAGTCCACTTCTCAAGGTCATCCATCCACTAACTCTCCTTCACAAGGTGGCGGAGGGTACGCTTCTTCCCAAGGGAGAATTACACCCCCACCAAACCCCCCTCAAGGGTCAGGTCCACTACTTGCTCACACCATGGTTGGAACTAATCCTCCAATGCCACTCCACATGCCATATTTTGCCTCCCTCAACATACCGGATCTGAGTAAGCTCACAAATGATCCTATATTGCACAACCCCACATGGCCTGCAATGCCTACCAAACTACCTTCAGACATTCTCAATTTTGAAAGAAAGGCAGGAGAAGATCCCGCCAACCATATCATGACCTTCCACTTATGGTGCTCTTCAAACAACATCATGGATGACTCCATCTGATTAAGGTTAGCACACTCACAGGTCCATTATCCAAGTGGTATGTGGATGAAAAATCAGGGTCCCATGTGACTTTTGAATCATTGGCCAAAACATTTTTGACCTTCTTTCAACTACCAGTCCATCATGAAAATGGTCTCGAACTGATTTCTAAGTTTAAAAAAACCTCAGCCACACATATTGTTGACCACATTCACGAATGGCGTTGGTGACGTAGTTTATGCAAAGCAAAAACCACCAAAGAACAATGCCTTGATTGGTTTCTCAGATCACTCGTCCCTCTCCTTGCCAAATATGTGGCCTCGACCTTCCCCCAAACTGAAGAGGCATCCATCAACAAAGCTCAACAATATGACGTCATTTATGCTCAGTCAAGATACTTATACGCAGTACTACCTGACGCTCTGAGACCCGTACCATTTGGCGAGGAAAAACCTGGGATGTCTCACTTGATTGGTACCACCACACATCACAACCCCTATGTCCAACCACAACCTATGTAAGCTACACCCCAATATCCACCTATATATGGAGGTCCATTTTATTACCCTCCTCTCCTTTACCAACAGTCATATCCTGTTGTTCTCCCTCAGTCATTGGGGGCACCCCCATCGGTACCCATTCCATATTCCGTCTCTCATTCTAGTATGGGTCCACCCCCAACCCATGGATATAACCCTAGAAGTAGTGGAAGTACCTCTACTTCCTATATTCCATATGGATCTTATCCACATAACCATCCATATTTCCCATTTCCTGGTCCTCCCCATCCTGTTATTCCTCCACCGGGACAACCACATGTCCGCGTCAACTTTGTTCAGCCCTTTCCCATTCAACAGGTTCATACATTTAAACAGTTGAATACGACCAATCCGACTCATAAGAAGAAAGGAAAAAACTGAAACAATGACAACCCAGGACCAGAAGGGAATGACCCCCACAACCACCCTGCTCAGGGAAACCAATACCAAGAACCCCAAGGGGTCACCAATAACAATTAACCATAACAAGGGAAGAACAAGAATCTTCAGACTAACTTCCCTTTCTCTATATGTGGTGATTATGGACATTATAGTTATCATTTCCCCCAAATTCCTGATCTCCAACGAATGAGGGCATCCATGAACTCACAGGGCCCTCCGACACCACCTACCCCTCAACAAGCCCCACAACAGTATTTGCAACCGCCGCCTCTAGCTGTTTTGAAAAACCCCATACCATAATAAGGTATGATGAATACCCAACAAGTGATTAACCCTGAACCACTACAACTGGGGCAATATCCAAACCTGAGTGCCACTCAACTTGGGAATCCGGTTGATCGTAATGTCCTCCTCACTAGCGAAGATATTCTTATGCAAACCCACAACTGTCAATACAGTATGCCTCCCAACTCTACCCCAACCACCTCAGAAACACTACCATTCATTGCAGGACAACCATTGATGATTCCACATCCTAACATGGAACCCATTCCCCGCATACCACATATGCCTTTACGACAGAATGTGCATAACCCTCACGCTAGGGCTGCTCATAATTATAGTCTGGTTGATGACTTAGCCTAGTCTCCTACAACCATGTCTGTGTTGGAGGTCCTCTAAACCTATCCATCACAATGAAAATCCTTTCTTTCTACCTTGGGGGCAGTCGACCCAGCTGACATGCAACTAATCACATTTGATTCAAATAACAAAGAACCACGTCTTCCCGCCCAAGTATCCTTCTAGATACCAGTTAATATCTGGAACACCACTGTTTATTGGTGTATCATCGATGAAGGTACATCTACAAGTATCATGTATAAACACATATGGAAAAAAATTGGCTCCCTTGAGCTAGCACTCTTTTCTATCACCCTTCGATCTTACATCGTTCGACCAACATCTTCTGCAGGGCTTTGTCAAAATGTCCCCATAGAACTTGGGGGAAAAACCATCCTCATTAACATTGAAGTTATCGATGCCCATCTTGATTACAATATCTTGTTCGGACACAACTACATGTATGCTATGAAGGCGGTCGCCTCTTTTGTGTCTCATACGATGATGTTCCCCCATAATGAGAAGATCGTCACCATCAACCAACTAACACATTACGAGCCTAACCATTCAACCAACATCGATAACATCATCCCCCTTGTTCGCATTAGCTCAGATGATTTTCCTGTTGTCAACATTGGCCCTAGATTGTTCCAAGATCCATCCATGTTGGGCACTTATCAGGGAGCGCCACCATTCCTAAACCCATATTTTTTAGCACAAGTGTGTGTAGTTTCCTCTAAAGGAACAAACATTGGAGACAAGACTTCTATCACTGAGTCCCCTCCCGATATCAAAGTTCCACCAGTTGAAGAAATACTACCTCAAGAGTTCCCTGAGAGTGCCATTGCACCACTTATCATGGATCTCCCCCCCCTCCAGGGGAAAATCCTAGTTTGGGAGATAGTCCCCCAAGCCATTACCCAAATTCCCTTTTTCTACCCCCCACCTGGAGTCAAAGCATTCTAGGTAGCTACAATGCTTATCCTTCCGAACATGGTACTCGCCATTCCTGTGTGGTATCTACATCCATCTGAGATGGTTTCTCAACCATCCCTCCCTCCTCCGTCAAAGGGAATCCTGATGCCAATTTCCATATTCGTTCCTACCACACCACCCTCATCCCCAATCGCTAGCACCATTGCTACGGCTGGGGGAAGATGGAAGAAGAAATATCCCATCGCTCAACTACCTTCTCGAGTTCAACTCCCTTGTGCATTATGTGAAAGAAAAGGACACCCCACTCACAAATGTCCTTCTCTTCTTGAGCTACATAGTTTTATCCAGCTTCCTCAAGCACCCCTTTTTCTTACCAGTCCACCCAGTACGTCCCCCTCTACTACAGAGTTATCAACCACATGCAAGAAAAATATACGAACCAATTTTGCTTGTGCCATATGCGGAGAATATGGGCTTTACACTCATCATTTTCCATCTATCCCATATGTCCACCACACATTAGCCACAGAACGCCACACATATCTGCCTGAGCTTCCTCCGACACTCCATACCAATGATCCCATGAATTTAATTCATTATATTTCTTCGTTAGTCCTCGAGCAAAGGGCAGGTTCATGTCCTCCCACCAAACTGCCACTCGATCGCCCATAGTGTCGGTGCAACTGCAATGGAATTATAGGCCCACCGTCCATATCTAATCCCTTTTTCCCACTTTCATTTTTTGGTACATGAGCCCATAAGATCCATTTTACGAACCATTTTCGGCCACTTACACAATAATTTTCCTCAAGTGATCATTTTCACTTTTCCTCGACAAATAATATTTCCATGACACACTCAGGTATGCTTGCTCATGTTCAAAATTATCAAATAATTGTTATATGTTCTTTATCTTCAGATCTTGTTCACGTTAGGTATTCAGTTTTAATGTGTCCAGGTACTTGGTCATCACA
>JASDQU010107421.1:0-26813 GCA_032191745.1 Picea mariana | reverse complement strand
ATGAAAAGAAAAGAGTAATAGATATATACTTCACAAATATTATAAACTAAGTTGAGTGTAAGTTTCAAAAATGAAGGATGGGATTATAGTTTGTAGTAAAAATATGAATAATAGGCTATAGGACATGATGGGAGATTTTGGATTTTCCATGAGGAAGTAACTTACCACTCTTGAATATACCTCTTGAATGAGTAACCCTTTCACAAATTGTTGTTGAATCACATAAGAGTTCACTAATAGGAAACATATTGAGAATTACTATAAAGTCTAAATAAGGATGATGCCTATCAAGAAGAAAATGTTGTCAATTAACCAATGGAGTCATATGATTGAGGTAATGATGTAGGCCACTTTAAGGATATTTAGAAAGGATGAAGACATTATATTGAATAGGTAATAAATCCATGAGTTCCTACAAGATGGCAATGAGGTAGATCATTAAAAAATTATGAAAATTCCACAATACAAAATGGGTAAACACCTTAGCATAAATAAGGTATTCTCCTAGCCAATCAAAGGTTAGTGATAGTTGAGCAAGGTGATTAATCTAAATAAAAAAAATATGGAATTGTTAGGATTCTAGCAATTAATCAAAGCTCAGACAACTCCCTTAAGATGTTTGCACCATGGATATAATTGAAGTGCTAGGGGAACTCTAAAATTGTAATAAATCCTAGAGAAAATGTATGCAACAATAGTGAAGGGGTCTCTCTCAAGGGACAAGTTCTCTTAAGGATATTGATGAGTGGATTGAGAAACATGAATGATGATTAAGGATGATTGGTAAGGGTCATAGTGATGACCTATATAATGTTTAAGTGTAAAGATAAGAAGTTATAAATTGGAACACTCATAATTGATGAGGAATGACAAATGATAGATTGAGAAAAGGTTTAAAGGTTTAAATATTCAAGGATAACAACTATCCAATTTTTGGCAAAGGAAATAGATCATGTGGTATATTGAGTCTTAGAGTTTGATAAGAAAATGCCTAGAATAAAGAGTAAGAATTTGGTATGCCTATGACTAGTTGTGTATTTGGATTAGAAGAGCTAGAAGAGCTAATCCTTCTAAGTTTGAATAATGATAATTACATGTGATGGATAAATCACTAGGGATTAACAATTCATTCGTGCAAGTGGATTAAGCACAACAAGAAACTTAAACAATGATGACCTAGCCTTCCATTGCTACTAGATATAGTGGTCCTTGAATGAATAATATAGATATGTAAAGTGACTTAAGAACCTTGAGTAATGATAAAAATATATACAAATCCAAGAATTTAAATATTATCAAATTAAGACATGCTAGTAAGGTCAATAATAGCTTGGTGTTGAAATTCACCAAATTTCACTATGTGGGAAAGAATACATGCTTAGAGATAGTGGATTTAGATGACGGGGGATTACTTCAAGGTTAAAAACTTATTTATATAAGGAAAATATATGAAAATATCAACATATTGATAGGGTAACTATACATACCCAATAAATTGTCAATCTTATGGTTTCAAGTAGAATAAATGATAATCATAGATTGAATAGTATGTTGATGATAACATGGAACTCATAGTATTAACGATCCTTTCTAGAGTCATCCTGGATTGACACAATTAACCAAGGTGGAATCATCTGCTAGATGGATTTTTTATGATATTCTTGCATTAGATTCAATAAATGGTAGTCATTATTTATATATTCATGTAGGCTAGTGAGTATAATTTTACCGATGAATCATGATAATAATTCTCATGATGTTTTATTTCTCTACATGTGATATGCATAGAGATGATTATCATAATCATGATGTTATTTTAACATGTGGTTCCATTTATTACATTGATGCAATGCTCTATCTTCGATAAAGATACGTTGAGGTTATGATCTTATGATAATATTTCATGTGATAATTGCATGTAGGTTTTATGATGAGATGATTAATTATCACATGTGTGAGCATGTGGTTCCTTACTAATCAAGATGTCATGATGAAAATGATGTTGTGTTCTCATGATGACATGTGAGAGTTATAATGTGGATTATTTTCTATGAGATGATGATATTATGATTATAATCAATGCATTGGGTGCATGTTGTGAGGTGGTGATTGACAGGAAATCCAACTATGGGATGAGAGGGAAAGTTCGTTTGATTATCTCATTGGAGCCCATACCTACAAAGGAGAATATATACAAAGTAAAACCTTATGAGATAGAGACAAACTCAATCAACCAAGCCATGCTAGTAATTATTTTTCCTTATATAATTCTTGATGGGAAATGGGACCATATTGAGAAGGCGAGAATGCTTGATATTGGAGTTGTGTTGACAAAGTATGGAAGAAGGGTTGTATTATTCAATGGATTTGTGTGGTTGGAATTTGATTCCTAAGGTTGAGTACCTAGTAAGAGTTGTGGAGGAAGTTTAGGTCATCCTTCAAAATGGTTAGGGTACGTGAGTAGTGTACCAAACTAGATGCCTACTTGGGTAGATGAAGTATTAGGCCTCAGGGCCTCAGTTAGGCCAATAATATTTAAGAATGGTACCAAAAAATGGAAACAAGGGCTCGAGAGTACTCACGCTTCCCTAGGGGTTTTATGTGGACTTTCTATGCCTGCTATGGTCACTTGGGTGGTTCTTATAATAGTTAAAATAGAGGGTGACATGGAAGATATTGGAAGAAAATAAAAATCCTATAAGTAACGGTCCCCGATGATGGATGGAGTGTCCACACAAAACAACTAAGAAATTTATAAAATAAGAAAAACGTAAAAAGAAGAGAAATTACTAAAAATGAATTAAAGGAAATGATAAATCAAGAAAAGGTCAAAAAATGCATGTTTAATTACTTGATGACAAGTGGAACCCACACATGGATGGACATAAAAAATTTATATAATGAAGGGAATGAATCATCTTTTGCTTGGGAAACTTGATGGAAAGGATTAGAAGCTGACATAGGTAGTTAATTGAGGGCTTTATGGGATCTCGATCATGATGATTGAGCAATTGGTTGGGAGTAAATTCATCCCCCAGACTCGGTTGTGAATTGTTGAATCAAATATTGGAGTGCAATGGTTCTACATCCATAACATTGTAAGCAAGTTGATTTCTTCAACTTTCAAGTAATATTGTCACCACTCACTCCTTCTTGTAGATTTTGTATTTAGAATTAATGTATCCTTATTTTTATTAGTTAATGGTTGCAAAGTATTTGTTCAATTTATGTAATATGATGTATTGAATTTTGAGACCTTACAATATGCTAGTATGGATTTGTAGTGTGGAGTTCAAGGCCAAGGCCCAACTAGTGAATGGCTAGGGAATACATGTACATGTACATGTACATATGTACATAAACCTCCTCCCAGTGCTAACTTGGGATGGCTAATGGTTGTAAAAGACATGGGGTCTTACTTTTTTCCACCTTATTTTGTTGGCAAACCAAACATTTTTCCACAAACCTTTGAACATCAGTTTTAAGGCCATCCCAAAAAAATTTCTTCTTGACCCTATGGTAGGTTTTCAAAAATCCTGAGTGTCATCCTACCAGAGAGGTGTGAAATTCCAATAGTACCTTTTGTTTGAGTTGGGATTTCTTACATAAATATAAGAGATCTTTGTACCATAGTGAATCACTTTTCCATGTAAATGTGTCTGATGCACTAGAATCCTGCTGCAACCTTTGAATGAGAGTCCACACGTTTTCACCATTCTTCCATTCATCCCTCACTTATATTATCCAATAAGGTTGGATGATCGAGATAGCATAGAGAAAGGCCTCAAAATCTTCATCCTTTCTTGAGAGTGCATCTTCCACAACATTTTTCTTCCCATTTTTATAGATGATTTAAAAATCATAACCCAATATATTGGTCACCCATTTTTGTTGTTCTTATGAAGATAGTATTTGTTCCAAGAAGTATTTAAGACTATCATGAGCTATTTTGACCTCGAAGTGCCTACCTATTAGGTAAGGGCGCCATTTCTTCAATGCATGTAGTATTTCCATCATTTCCTTCTCATAAATGGGTTTGTGTAAGTCCTTTCCCTTGAGTGGATAACTTTCAAAAGCAAGGCTCCTTCATTCTTGCATTATAAAACCACCAATGCCATTTCTCGAGGCATCACATTCCACAATAAAGGTTTTTGTGAATTCTGGTGTGGTCAAGACAGGAGCTTTGCACATCACCTTTTTAAGTTGTTTGAAAGCTTGAGTTGCCTCTATAGTCCATGAAAATGCATCCTTCTTAGTTAATTCCATTAAAGGTGCTGCTATTATTCCATAGTTCCGAACAAACTTGCAGTAGTAACCTGTCAAACCCAAAAATCCACTAAGATTATTCAATGTTTTGGGAATTGGCTATTCCATCATGGTCTTAATCTTGTTAGGCTCTATCTTGACACCTTCATGAGATACAATATGACCCAAATACTCTACCTCCTTCACCCCAAAAAAACATTTGGATGGTTTGGCATATAGTTGTTTCTCCTTTAGTAATTGTAGCACCCTGTCAACATGTAGCACATGATCCTCCCAAGACTTGCTATAGATTAGTATATCATCAAAAAATACTAACAAAATTTTTTGAAGGAAGGGCTTGAAAATGGAACTCATCAACCCTTGGAATGTGAAAGGTGCATTTGTAAGGCCAAAAGGCATGACCAAAAATTCATAATGGCCTTCATGAGTTCATAATGTTGTTTTTGGGATATCTGCTTCCTTTATTCTAATCTGATGATACCCTAAACGTAGATCAAACTTTGTGAAATATATTTCTCTATGTAGTTTGTCTAACAATTCATCAATGACGGGAATGCGAAACTTATCTTTAATAGTGATCTTGTTGAGCTTTCTATAATATGGACACATACACCATGATCTCTCTTTATTGAGTAACATTACCACCGATGTAGAGTAAGAACTTTGGCTAGGTCTAATAATTCCATCCTCTAACATTTATTCAACCATACACTCAATTTCACTCTTCTGGGCATACAAGTATTTGTAAGGCCTGATGTTAGGATGAAAACTCCCAGAAATTAGGTGAATATCATGATCATGATTTCGAGTGGGTTGAAGACCTTTGGGAATATATTCAAATACTTTGGAATGATTATCAATGATCCCTTAGAGATCTAGGGGAATAGATGGCTTAGATGTGTGAACCTGTAGTGAGAATAGTTGTGAAATTACACCTTGATGCCCCTTTTTAAATAATTTTGTCATGCAATTAGAGCTTATAACCTTACTGGGTTTCCCTGTGATACCCCTTAACTCAATTTCTTTTCCTTCTAATGAAAAGTTCTTGAAAATTAAAATCCACTGTTCCCAATGATTGTAACCATTGGATTCCTAGTACGACATCAACACCACCCATGGGTATATCAATCATTGGACTATTCGTTAAATATTCCCCCACAGTAAGATTGATCTTATTGCATTTTTTTGAGCAATTGATAGTTCCTCCATCTGCAATCATTACTTGAAACTCTGGCGCTGGATATAAAAAGCAATTGAGATATTTGGCTAATTTATAGTGAATGAAATTATGAGTAATACCATAATCAATTAGGACTATTACCCTTTTCTTTTTGATATATCCTTCGATCTTAAGGGTTTGAGGAGTGTTAATTCCAGCCAATGCATTACATGATATCATGGGAGTCAACTTTTCAAAAGAAATCGCTTCTACATTTTCATCTTGACGTGGTTCTTGTTCTTCTTCCTCTTCACAATCTATGTAGAATAATTTCTTCTCACCACACTTATGCCCCTTATTGTACTTGCTGTCGCAATTAAAGCATAAACCTTTTTCTTTTATTTCCTCCAATTGTTGAGGTGTCAACCTTGTAGGTTGAGGTGTTTTAGAAGAAGGAACATTATTCTCTTGATAGATGTTAGGAGTGGTCCTTCTATTAGCCATAGCCATATTTTTACTTTCAACATTTCTTGCCACCCTGAATGCATTCTCCAATGATTTGGGTTCCCAAAGGAGAACCTCATGTCGAATGTTATCCTTTAAAGTTCCTATGAATAAATCAATTAGGTGCTCATCTGGAATATTCGTTACCTTTATATTCAATCTTTGGAAGTTCTCAATGTGCTCTGCAACTAAACTCTTTTGCTTGAGATTTATCAATTGGCTAAAGAAGGTATTGCTCCATGTATCCTCATAGTGTGCTATCATTTAAACTGAAAATTGTCCAAGTGACAATTGATTTGCGAGAACAAAGCCATCGATACCACACAAATTGATTGGGTTCTAAATATAAAGAAGAAATTTGTACCTTTTGTGTATCTGGCACATCATGCAGATCAAATAATTGCTCCATCTGAAGTATCCATGTGATTGGATCCTTGCCATCAAACTTCCTCATATAGAACTTAGGAAAGTGGTTGGTCTTCAAAACAAAGTTGGAGTTTCTCCATTCTTGATTCATCTTCCTTGTGTCCTTATCATGAATTTCATGGGATACATTTTCACTTTCAGGTGTCCTCTCTATTAGAAAAATTTTCAATCCTTCCATGATATCCTTTTTTAAACCCTCCATCTTAGTATCCATTATTTCCTCCAACTTAGCTTCAGTTGAATCCATCATCCCTTGTAGTTCATATTTTGTTATTGCCTTCTTTTGTAAATCATTTATGTCTCTATGCCTTTCTTCACCTTCATCAAGAGTCCAAGTAGGACTGTCTAGAGGATTAATTGGTGTAGAAGTTCCCTTTTTTGGTGGCATGTTGGCCAAGTATCACTTTTAAGCCTTAATTTCAAGGTGGTTCTGCTAGACGATATTTATTCTGCAGTATCTCTAAAATTTTGGCCCTTCTAGGTATGAAAATTTATCTTTGCAGTTCTCTGATACATCTTCTCTGAAATGCAACAAGTCTGATCAAAATTGGATGTGCCAAGTGGAAGTTATGGTAACTTCCCCACACCTTTCTGATTTTTGTCCCTTCTAGGAGAGCGTAGTTGTAAAGCATGCCAAGATCACAATATCTGATATTGATTCTAAACATTGTACTAGAAATACTATGTCCTGTCCACTATCCAATGCAATTGGTCTCACTTAATTTGGATACTCACTCAATAGGATATCATTGTTTTACCCGGAAGACCTGTTTGAGACTAGTTAATATGACTAGTCAGATACCCTATCTTGAACATAGTGTATCTACAAAATTAGGATGGCCTAGAAGCTGAAACTTATATCACCAATACCTTACTAATTTCTATGAACATCCTCCGGATTTCAGGGTTTGAAATGTAACAAAAACAATTTTATAGCGAAAATTACGAGATCACTAAATTCAGGATGATTTCAGAACCCTATCTTACATAGGCTATATCTCTGAAATTATAATGCCTCAGGTACTGAAATGTTTACCCCACGTACCTTGATCTGTCTAATAAATATTTTCCAAGAGGTTCCTTCTGAAAATATGCAGAAAACAATTTATAGCGAACATTCCAAGGTGTCTTAGGTGTAGCAGCGAAACCCCAAGACCTTGAGCTCTGATACCAAATGTTAGGAACCGAATATCAATATAGCATAGAAACACCTCATAATAAGTACTGAATGCCTTGAAAAAGAGAGAATTTCAGATAATAAGCCTCTTCGAGGGGGAAACCTCCTTATACACCACATAAATTTCCAAATACAAGATGATTCCAAATGAAAAGGTCTCCTTGGTATATATAGGAGACTAGGAGGTACAATTACAATTGATGGACCCAAGTTGACATAAATAAAATAACATTACTAATGTAATATTCCCTATTTAATGGGTAATGTGCCACTATTTAGGGCCTAACACTAGGATGGAATATAGTTGGTTGTAGATAAGAATAGAAGATGGGAAATATATGAATTCATTACCCATTGTTCATTATCTATTCTTGGGATGATTTAGAGCCAAGTATTGATTGTTATAGGAAATTCTCAAGAAGCATACAAAAGACTGGGCTCTTTTTTTCCACTCTGAAGAGAACTAAAGGGAAGAATATGTTTGAGGGCCAATTGAGCAATGAAATAGAATATCTTTGTTTTTTGTGTGTGGGGTAGTGGAAGACATCTCATTGTTTGTTGAAGGATGAATGAGATGTGTATAATGCTCTGTGGTGAGATAATTGGTTGAGCATGAGAGGTGGGTTGTGTTGAGAGAGAGAGAATCCTTTATATTGTGCTAGATGGATATGATTGTGTGGAAAATTGCTCTCAAGTATCCAATTTCTTGAACCAAATTCTATTCAAAGATAAGTCTCCTTTCATTGTTTATGAATATGTAAAATTATTGTTATTGTACATTGTAGGAATTTATGTATTACACATGTTATGTTTGAATATTTTTTATTATGTTCGTGGGCATTTAGTTGTCATTAAAGTTTTAGAATTGATACTAGATATTCCATTTCATTCTTTTAAATTGTAATGTGTATGCATTTTTTTTTGGGTCCTTTTGGGGAGGTTCTCTTTGCTAGTATAATGGGGGGAATCATCTTTGGGGGATGAAATTTGAAATTCATGTTCATGGCCACCTATATTGAGGTTGGGAATGATTGGTGGGGATTCCACAGAGTGGTATCAAACCTCATGTTATAGAATTGGGTTTATTGGGAAAAAGCATATGAATGTTTAAATGGAAATTGTGAATTGCATGAAAATTATTTACCAAAAATCCTCAATGACAATTATGGATAAATGTCAGAAACACCATATGAATAGGTTTTATAAATGAAATTAGCATGAATTTAGGAGGATCATGGTTCATGGTTTGAATCCAAAGCATATATGGGTGAATGGGGTGCACTCAGTTCATATCTAGATGGGTGTATCCATCAACAACCTAGATTTACATTAATATTTTAGTTTTAGAAGATAGTGGTAAATTTTGGGAATCTACTTGGCCCAAGGAGAAATAAATGGACATACTTGATGGATATTGAAGGAAGAGGTGAATTTCAACATTTTACATGCTTGCACTTTAGTGAGGAGTAATTCTATCGTAAATCATTGAGATTACATCCACGCATTAAGATTAATGGTTGATAGCTGATCACACATGGTGGATCATTTTAGGAGGAAGGTTGTATTTCCATGAATGAATATGATTAAATTTTCCCATTTTGATCAAGAATCAACAAGATCTTGTAGGGGATCTATGAGAGAAATCCTGAAGGAAATATTTCCTGCAAATGGTGGAGGATCATCCCATCGAATGAGCTCACAATTGAGAATCGATCATGGGATTTGGAAATTGGGAAGGAATGGTAACTTATGGGACCTATAAAATTTAGCTACAGACTCATAATTATGCACAATTACATTCATTGAAAATACAATTCAAAGGATAATAATCTTGAAGATTTTTATTCTAGAGAAGTCCTTCTGATTTCTCCAGAATTTAAGAAAACAACCCATAGCCTTGATTTGAAAAAATGTCAATATTGGTAGTTTCTAGAATGCATAAAAAAATATTCTACAATTTTGGGATATTTCTTTTGGGGGGTATTTTTTGTGCTCGCCCTTTTTGTTCAACTTCAAGGTTTGACTAGGCTATTTCTGGTGAGTTTGTGGTCATATGGTGTTGGAAAATGGTTGAAAATGGAGGTTATGCATGCCAATAGTGAAGTAATTATGTAATACTATTGGAGATGTCACAAGTCATAAGTTTTGATGTGATAACATATATTATTATGTATTTTTCCTCTTCATACATGATTTTACATATTCATGAGTGTATCATGGAAAATATACTCATCGCATTGAAAACATATCCCACAACATGTACTCATGAATTTCACATATTCACAACTCAATATCAGTATATATCATCCCATATGGTTTGATTCCTATCACATAGACCACATATAATACATTATTATTACATATTATATACTAGGGTTCAAAACCCATATATTACAAGATTCATATTTTTATCAAGCATGAGTTATATGAAGAGTCGAAAAATGCTTCATCTATATTAATATTATTGTTGATGTATATTCTGAAGAAGAGTCTACCAACCCTTTATATAGATTAATGTGCTCACCAAAGGGAAGCATGAATAACTTCCAACCAACATTTTTTCAATCATAGTATTCTTGTCGAAGGGAATATTTAAGAAGGGATGGTCAACCCTTCTTCACATATAATATTCACTTTGAAGGGAGAATAGGGAATAGTTGACCAACCCTTCATTAAACATAGTATTCTCTTCAGATACGGGGGAAGGGTTGACTAACCCTTCCTCAAATTTAGTACTCTAGTCGAGGTGTAACTCAAAGAAGGTTTTCCCCAACCTAGTAATCTTGTCAAAGGAGAGATTGAGAAATATTATGACAACCCTTCCTCAAGGTTAGTATTCTCTTTGAGGTGGATCTTAAATAATGGATGGCCAATTGTACCTTTCTATTAGTATTCTCTTTTTTAAGGCACTATAGGAAGGGTCGACCAACCTTTTCTCTAGATTAACATTCTCATCTAGACAAAATATAAAGATGGGTTGCTCGACCCTTCCTATATATTAATATTCTAATATAATAGGATATTAATGAAGTATTTTATAACCCTTCCTCAAGAATAATATTCTCATAAAGGAGGATATTGAATAAGGTATGACTAACCCTTTTCCACTCTTAGTATTGATGTTGAGGGGGAGACGGTGGAAGGGTTAGCAAACTCTTCCTTAAAACTATTATTGTTATTCACATCAAGGGGTATCCTATTGAATGTTTGAATGATTCTTCCTCAATATTATTATGCTCCTTGAGGGGGAGATTGAATAAGAGAAAATTCACCCTTAACTTAGATTATTACTCTCATCAAGCAAGAGTAAGAGGATGGATTTGTCAACCACTCCTGTAGATTAATATTCCCATTTAGGTGGAGCCTGAATAAGGGTTGGAAATGTTTTTCTATATATTAGCACTTGTGTCAAGAGAATAAACAAGGAAGGGTTGGTCAATCCTTCTTCCATCTTGAGGTTCTCCCATACTTTAGGTTTAGAAATTGTAGTTCCATCCTTTTCATGTGTTCATCATTCTTATTTATCTTTCCTTTTTGAGAGGTCATGTAGAGGTGTTCCTCACTGAGTATCCCTCACTCATAATTAGTGGGAGGTGTGATTCTCTTGTTCCCATGTCATATGTCTCTCTCTACCTCTAATCAAGTTGCTACATCTAGATCAGGCTTCATCCATCATGCATGTAGAGTCCTTTTGTTGGTCATAATGACTAGTGAGTGGTGTTATAGGGTGGTTATATCATGTCTTGTCACCCTTCTAGAGGTTGGATATTTATTATTATTTCTACTTGTATAAAATTTGCATGGAAGTATTCAATTTATTGTTATAGTGTTAGGAAATTTGTTTGTATAACTTGCACAAAAATATGGAATAATACATTAACAAAGGGAGTTTATATTAACTCATTATATTTATATTGGTTTATGTTCATTTATGTTTATCTATTACATTGATTATTATTTCATTGTGTAATATACTTTATTTATATTGAAATTAATTAATTTATTTAGACTTTAGTTGAACTATATTGATTTGTGGTGGTATATTTGTCATTGTAGATTTAAATAATGTCTCCTGGGATGTTAGGTATTTAACATTATGTCGATTTTCTATTCAGTGGATCAAAATTTCATGAGGATATAACCTACCCAAGTAGAAAGTAATTTCACAACAATAACATCAAATGTCGATGTGTCATTGTGAATTTTACTATCGTTTTCAATGGAGATATTTAATTGTCACATGCATCAAGAGATGCAAACACATTTCCAGGAGCAAAGGGTTCCTTTATTGAATTGGATGCACCATATATTATTAACCACATTGAGTTTTATCTACAACATGTTTATGTAAAGTAGATAAATGGTGTCGATTTGAACAATGGAGTTAGAAAGATTCTACATGAGTCTAAGTAGGTTTCCTTTCTTAGAAAAATCAGATTGTAACATAGATGTTCATATCAAAGAGATTGTATTGGCATAGGTATTTTGGAAAATTTGCACAAGTCAAATCTTGTCGAAGGGAAGTGTTTGGGACCATTTCCATTTTGTGTTCTAGTAAAGGAACTTGTGTTGTCATCTTACATTTGTTCATGAATGTTTACTATTATATAACTTGTATCTTATCTAATAAACAAAATGGTGGATTTCAATATAGGTTAAATATTAAGTGTGAAATAATTAAACAATTAAATGGTTCAATAGCATGAATGAACCAAAATCACAACATTAATTTATTGGGAGAAAAGGTGAATCTAATACATTAGTGTTATCCACAACCAAATTATATTTCAATGGGGATAATTTCAAATGTTTTGGAACGAAAGGTTGTGCACTTTGAATCACTAGATAGTAATGAGTAAAGAGTTTTAATCTAGAAAGAATCCATCCACTGTAAGAAGTGTTTCATATCATAATTTTGTATTTGAAAATGGCTTGCAAACCACTTGTTTGACCTTAGTGATGCCCCATTAAATCTAATATTAAAGGAAAGTGCAAAGGAAACTAAGGTCAACTTTTGGAAAGTAATAGAAGCATGTCCTTTGCAATTGGTGTATCCACCTATGGGTAATGGGGACTATGGTGAAATATAAATTGTGACTAAAATACCATACAATACACTGAAACCCCAAAGGATGATTTCATGTCTTAAAAGGAAGTCAAGAACAAAATATCTAGAAAAAATTGATGAAAGTACACTTGTTAAAGAAATGGGAACTACATCTCGCTACAATAATTATTTTATTTATAATATTCCATTTTACTCAATGGTTGATGGTAATAAGAAGGTGTGTCTCATGAATGAAAATTCAAGAAGAGTCTTTCTATTAAATTCTATGGGAACAAATTCCCCTATGCCATAAAATGATAAATAAATAAGAGAACTCTACTTGCAATGTGTAACGTACCCAACCTCTAGCTAAGAAACATTACAGGTGGAATACACATTAAAACATAAGATTTATGCTTATTAACTTCATGTAGCTTACCAGCTACAGATCACACACAAATTTAACCATGCTAACTTATACCAAAGATATAATTTAACATCTAACAACATATATTAAAACATGAATGCAACTGATCCAAACACACAACATTCATATAAACCATTTACACAACGAGATATAATAATAAACAAAACAAAGAATTTATTTGTTAATATATTACCAACTGGCTACATAAGAAGGATGAACCTCCCAGACATAGGAAATTGTATTAATTTTCTCTCAACAATAATCCACCTCCAAGCTAAGGCTATGAGTCCACAAGGAGATCCGGTCCTCTATCTATCCACTCTCCACACACAACAACCCCAAAACCCAGGTTCCTCTCTGTACCCCACAACCTATACAACCCAAGGAATGGGATCCCCCTTCACTGCACATACTCCCTCAGGAATTTCCACTTCTCTCCAAGGATCTAGTGGATATGATTCATCAAGAATCCTCCCAGCTACTCCATGACTACTCACAACAACTCTCACATGGCTATTGTGTAATTTTCTCAACATAAAAATGTGTCATAGGCTTACAGCCTAATTTACATGCACATGGGCCTATTTATCAACATAGAACACAACCCAACAATGGATTACTTCAATCCCAACATGGTTGGTGCTCTTCCCAACACTCATCTCCTCTATTGTTGTCCAAAAACTGCAAGTAAAAACTGCTCTCCATAAAAAAATGTGATTGTCCAAAAATTGCCCCCATGGCCATACAAATTTCCTCCCTTGTTTTATTTCTTGACTTGACTTATGTTCTTCTCCAAGATGATTGTGCTCATGCCCATGCTCTCAATAACTTTGGGATGTGACTCCCCACACCGACCCTCTTACATGAATTCAATGATTGGATTTAGGAACACTCAATCAACAAATAGAAGGTTATACACAATGATAACATAATTCAAGATTATGGGTTGGATTAATACCCATGAGTAAATCCCCCTTGGACCCCTCTCCCTTGTGGAACATAGCCCCCCATCGTTCTTCATCCCTCTCACATCACAACCAGTAATTGTTATTTTTATTAATTATTTTAATGCACATAATATACCATTCGGACTTCGACCACACTAAACCAATACGGGCTCCTCTCCCCAACACATTGACTCACCAACCTAAATCACATTTTTACAATTACATTATAATTTGTGGGGATTAAAAATGAGGATGTTACACAATGAAGTTTGAGACATTAGATGGATGAAAAAATGCATGGTTTAAATATTATTAAATAAAAATAAGCACTCTCTACCACTATGAGTATATATTTAAAAATGGTGACTTGAAGGTAGTGAATGATAATAGTGGATTACAAAATCTAGATTTTATTCTATTGAAATAATGACTAGTGTTAATAATATTAGGGAGCAAAATTTAGTTAATGCTCCACATCTAATGCGTTCAATATGTCAATATGGAACAAGAGAAATTCTCAAATTATTGACTTCAAATATGAGGCACGGTTTTCTTCACAAAATGGTTAACAATGACATCCAATGGATTGGCCTTCCTCTAGTGTCACAATCTATTTTCAACAAAGTAATGAGAAACTAGTTTCTAGATGTTGTGATCACAAATACCAACTTCTTTGAAAGGTGTAATGATGTATTTTAATCATGAACAAGATTAGGGCCACCATAGATCTAGTCAAAGTAGAATGGTTGTGAGTAGTTCAAAAGGACCACAATAACTATATTACAAGGTGTTGACATATGTAAAATGCCCACATATTGTCTTCAAAGGAGAACCCAAGAACTTACTTGATAATTGTGCATGGAAAGATGTACAATTCAAAGAATTCAGCACAAAGGTTGATTAAAAAGGAAAATGCTATTAGTAATGTCACAAATATCCTAATTCTTTGACTATCATGCCTACACATGGGTGCAAGACTAAGGCCTTCAACCACTTTAGCCTTTCCCTTCTAGAGATGGGTTCAAACTTTACTATGACTGCATTAGTTAAATGCCTAAAGGATATTGAATGCCAATGACAGATTGATATGGAGACTTGTTTTACAGGGCGTGAACACTGAACCACTCACTTCATGAATCTATATTACAATTTGAATCTTATAAACAAAGTTTGTTCTACAAGTAAGATGATATGCAAGCACTTGAGGTAAGTGTTATAAATACAAACTATTATAGGTCAAATATAAAATTAGCACTAATATTATTTCTTTAAATAGATACTTGTGTGAGAAATAACAAAAATTTCTATATATTTTCATTTTTATCCCTTTTAACATCAAGGACGATGTTTGACAATGTTGAAGTAGCTTACCTCTTAATGGGGTACACACGTGAAGACATAGATGGAGCTAATGGAATATTATCCTATAAATTAAAGAAAAAAGTCATTTTTTTTTGTTTCTAAATGTGATAGACACTTAAAAGACACGTGAGAAAAATAGTTCCCATGCCCTAGATTGTATTGATTCTTTATTTATTTATTTAAAAAGATTTATGGATCTGTTGGATGGAAACTCTAGGATAACTAATATCAAATGATGCCATCACTTGAAATTCCCACTCATTTATGAAAGACAAACTATGCAATACAGAACTTCAATTTTGATGAATAGTGGTCATTGCTATTAATTTATGAAATTCTTTACCTAAAGACCTTCCAAACTTTCCTACATGGTATCCTCAATAAAAAAACTATCCTCAATAAAAAAACATAAGAATAAATAAATTGGTAAGAATACCTTTTGATATGTTGAAAGGTTAGGGATGACGAGCAATAACGTTGCCGAAGGGTTTATGGTTTTTCAGCCGCACTGCGCCGCATTGCCACAACTCTCGCCCCACTGGGACTCATGTCTCGGAAGAAAGGAGGGACGATCGACACCTCTTACAATCAGGCCACTACAAATGGAAGCTCTGGAGAGGGTATAAAACAGCCGACCTTTGAGCCCCCACCAGATCTGCACTCAAAACTTCTGGTGGAAGGAACCTTCAAGGATCGAGAGATGGATATTGATCCAGAGAACGCGACTATCTCGACTACAGCGTCAACTCCATGGATGCCAGACAAATGTATCCCACAAGCACCTCAGGCCCCGAAATATGTCATTAGCTCACCATGCATAGAAGAGCAAAAGCAATATATGAGAGACTACGCCCTAGTAGGAAAATTCCTAGGGCTTTGGCCTTCAGAGCGTGATCTGATCAAATGGATACAATATTGGTGGAAGCCAAAAGGACACTATGAACTACAATTGGGCTCCAAGAGCTTCTTCACAATCATATTTCACAACCTCGAGGACCGCAATCACATATTTGATGGAGGGCCTTATTTTTATAACTCAACAGGACTCTTCTTAAGATTCTGGACCGAGAAGTTCAGCCCTGAAAAGGAAGATTTTTCCCATGCACCTGTATGGATTCGACTGTACTCTCTCCCCCAGGAATTATGGTTGGAAGAGGTCTTGGGTGGCATAGGTAATACCATCGGAATATATGTCAAGTCTTTAGAAGCCACCAAGCAGAGGCGTTACACCTCTTATGCGTGCATCTGCGTGTACCTGAACATAGCCAAGCTGCTACCGGGTTCCATAATTCTTGAATATCATGACGAGGATTGGACCCAAACCATCGACTACTAAAACATTCCGTTTAGATGTAGGAAATGCCACGAACACGGTCATCTCTTTAGAGAGTGCCCCCTCAATGTTTTTCACAAAGAAGGGAACCCAGAAAGCGGCAAAGACAAGGACGACTTTTCTCAATTAGCAGGAAAAAGAAGACAAGGAGGACGAAAGTAGCCAGCCCAAGTAAGTAAGGATCCCTCCACTAGTAATAAATATGCAATACTTCAAGATCAACCAGAGAATCCCTCAACCCTTGTAAATCCCAATGAGCCCCATGCAGATAATCCTCCCCAATCTATGAGCCAAGGAGAAGAACGATCATCCCAGGGGAAGGAATCAGCTCACCCACCCCTAGACACTGCGGTGGACCAGGAGGACTTTTTGGAGACAGAGGACAGTGACGCTGAAATGGAGCTAGAAGAGCAAGAACTAGCTGGGGTGGATCTGGAGCACCTCGAGCATGCCTACAGGCATTAGAAACTGTACACCATACCTAGGGATTAATTACGGAAAGTGCACAAGGTCTTTCTTAACTCCTCCGCTGGTTCCACAACTCGATCTAGCAAGGGCCTGGGAATACAGGGCAGTCAGTCAAAAACTCAGAGCAAAACTCAGAAAGATGAAAAGAAAAGAGGTAGGAAGTCCACCAACAAGCTTATACAAAAAATATGCAACTTCATGGTAAACTCAGGGCAAATCCACCTTATCTCGGACAAATTTCCTCCTCTCCCCACTCCCCCATCATCATGAAGATTATCTCATGGAATATCAGAGGTCTCAATGGACGTAGCAAGCAAAAAATGCTATGAGATCTGATATTTGCAGAAAAACCAGACATAGTATTATTACATGAAACAAAATGTACAACCGAAGACATTGATAGGCTACTCCCCTACTTTTGGAAGCAAGGAGAAGCAACTTCAACCGCAGCCATAGGCACAGCTGGAGGACTGGCCATCCTCTGGAACACCAACTCTTTGCCGCTAGAAAATTTTTTCGCTACCAAGTGGTCCATCACTGCGGATTATAGGCTTATTGGTTCTAACAAGCCAGGACACCTGACCAATGTCTATGGCCCGGCCAACCCAAGGGATAAGCAAGCCTTTCTCAGGAACTTGGAATACCTATCCAATCTGACTAGGCATAACAGATGGATTGTGGGTGGAGATTGTAATCTCATACACAGTCTGGAGGAGAAAAAAGGGGGATCAAGACGCCTGGATCAGGATTCCGGTGACTTCAACAACCTCATAGACAACCTCAACCTTATCGACCTGGAAGCCATCAATGGCAATTACACTTGAACAAACAGAAGAATCGGATCACACCAAATAGCTTGGAAACTAGATCGATTCCTCATCTCTGACTCCCTCATGCTAGAAGGAACAACTCTGGAAGCTAGTATTCTGAATATCCCCGGCTCGGATCATTGGCCTATCCAGCTATGGTTGGATGTGCCAGCCACTCCAGGGAAGAAACCCTTCAGGTTTGAACAGTTTTGGCTCAACCATACAGATTTCCAAGAAAAGATCTAGGATTGGTGGAGGGAGTTAGAGGTCCCCCGCAGCTCCAAGATGTACAGATTTCAGCAAAAGTTAAAGAACCTCAAACAAATTCTCAAACTCTGGAATAAGCAAACCTTTGGCAACATCTTCAATTCCCAGAAGAAGCTGTCAGAACAAATGGGTGAGATTCAAAATCAGATCCGGATGCAAGGGTTAACGAATGAGCTTAAAGCCCAGGAAGCAAGACTAAATCAACAGATGGAGGTCAGAAAAGGACAAGAAGAGATTTTATGGAAACAGAAATCACGCATCTAATGGCTCAAGGAGGGGGACCAAAACACCAAATTCTTTCACAGAACTGTCATCCACAGACGTCATACTAATAGAATTATGCACTTAACCTCTGCCAACGGGGAGGCCATTCATTCCCATGAAGACCTGGAGACAACATTGATCGACTATTACAAGGATCTCCTCACGGAACCATTCTCGGACAGATTTGAGGCCATAACTAAGGTCACGCAGCATGTGCCCTCCCTTCTCACCCCAGAGCAAAACTCAGCCCTGCTCCGGCCCATTACGATTGAGGAGGTGGATCAAGCGCTTCAGGACACCCCCAAATGCAAGGCACCTGGACCCGATGGCTTCACCAATGATTTTTTCCACCATTGCTAGCCATTAATCAGGGTAGAGGTATGGGAAATTATTGAAGACTCCCGATCCACAGGACAAGTCCTATAGGCTCTCAACGCGACTTTCCTCACCCTCATTCCCAAAGAGGGGTAGCCTCACCATCCTAAGCAGTTTAGACCCATAGCCCTCTACAACGTAATCTATAAACTGCTAACAAAAGTGATTGCACAAAGACTCAAGCCCATCTTACCAACAATCATATCTCCGGAGCAATCGGGCTATGTTGAAGGCAGACAAATCCTGGACAGCATCATCCTAGCTCATGAAGTGATCCACTCCTTGCAGAAGACCAAAACGCCAGGTATGCTCCTTAAACTAGACCTCTCTAAAGCCTTTGATAAGACAAGTTGGTACTACATGTGGGAAATGCTCCTCGCCTTTGGCTTTGATAAGCTCTGGGTGATGTGGATTATGAATCTAACCTCTTCGTCTTTTTTCTCCATTATTATCAATGGTGTTCCCTCTCGACCCTTCTCCCCTTCAAGAGGAATTAGAAAGGGAGACCCCCTCTCCCCATTCCTCTTCATAATTTTGGCCGAAGGACTTAGCCACTCTATTCACTCCGCTGTTGCAAGCAACCTACTGACAGGCCTCCCTTTGCACGACATTTCCCCCCCTATCTCGCATAGTCAATTTGTGTACGACACTCTTTTGATGGGTACCCCAACTGTCCATGAATAAAACTCCCTCCTCTCGATCCTCCAAACCTTCTCTGAAGCCTCAGGTTTGGACTGTAACAAAGATAAATCCCAAATATTTTTCTTCAATACGCCCCCTCCGATTCAACACCATATCTCTGATATCTTAGGATTCAACAGAAGCTGCCTTCCGTCCAAATACCTTGGCATCCCCCTGATTGATAATGCCCTTAGTAATTCCTCTTGGGAACATCTCCTGTCCTCTTTTACCAAGAGGCTTTCTTCCTAGACCCTCAGAGTTCTAAACCTTCCTAGTCGCCTCATTCTCCTCCGAGTTGTTCTTCAGGCCCTTCCCATCTACACCTTCTCAGCCCTTGCTGCTCCAAAGTTTGTCCTCACAACCATCAAAATCTTACAAAGGAATTTCATATGGAAAGGCCTCAACATAGGGAAGAAAATAACGCTGATTAGCTAGGACAAACTCTACCAACCCAAAGCACAAGGAGGCCTGGGATTATGGGACCCCTTTATCATGAACAAAGTTCTAAGCGCCAAAATATGGTGGCGATGGCTAAAAAATCCCAAGGATCTCTGGGCACGACTCTGGAGGAAGAAATATGTACCAGATGTGGCGGAAAATAACTTTATACGATGGAATGGGGACAATCCAGGATCCTTAATCTAGACAACGGCTAAGCAGAACAGACAGCTAGTTGCTCAGCATGCTTTCTGGGAAATTTGAAATGGGAAAACGACCCTTTTCTGGAAAGATTCCTGATAGAAATGGCCAATTTTGGACCACGAGGATTGGGTTGGGCATTTCAGTACCCAAGCTACACTTGCGGGCCTGAAAAAAGTAGCTGATTACTGGCGGGACAATCCCCCTGAAGACACCTGGCGGTGCTGGCACCTTAACAAGGAACACATGAACCTGAAAGCACACGTGGATCTGGGACCCTGGCAGAATGAAATGTCCAAAAGGAAAATCCCCAAGCCCGCAGGAGAGGATATCCTCTGATGGGGATACTTGCCACGGGGCACCTATAGCACACAAGAGGCCTATCAAGTCAAAACTCAAATAGACCCTCCACCTACAAGGAAAATATGGAGCAAAACCTGGAATCTCAAACACTGGCCTAAAATTACCCTCTTCCTCTAGCTCGTATCCCACTCGAGCATTCTAACCCGGGATAACCTCTCAAAAAGAGGTTTTGTTGGGCCTTCTATATGTATGCTTTGTGGAGAGGAAGATGAAACCATGAATCACTTCCTCAATTCCTGCCCTTATACTGCTTAATTATGGGATCAAGTTGCACTTATCATGCGTACCTCAGACCGCGAAAGAGATAACATCATTGATACAATTGCGGACTGGAGGGACAAAGTCTTCCACTCTCCCCTTCTAAATCGTATATGGCAATTACTTCTAGGCTTCATTCTTTGGCAGGTATGGAAGGAAATAAATAGAAGGATTTTCAGAAATGTCTCACTGCCGTGGCAACAATGCTGGAACCAATGCCACGTCAATATTATGGAAACTCTCAACCTTCAGCTCTGGACTGAAAAAGACCTGACCAACAACCCCTCAGAACTCCTAATCCTTCAATACTGGAAACCTTCCCCTTCTCATCACCCACTTTCCCCCTCTTCTTCTCCCCCCCTTTCTAGTAGCTCCTCCTTTTGGTCCACCCCCCTAGTCGACTTCATCAAGCTCAACTTTGACGGAGCTTCTAAAGGCAATCTGGGAGCAACGGGCTATGGAGTAGTTTTTCGCAACCACCATGGACACATCATTCTCATAAACGCAGGTTCCCTTGGTCACACCACGAACAATGCAACGAAACTTTTGGGGCTCATTAGAGGACTGTAATTAGCCATTGAGCACAATTTCACCAGGCTGATTGTAGAGGGAGATTCTCAAATCATCATCAATCTCTTACGCAAAATTCTAAATGGAGCGAACCCAGAAAGAATTTCACCTAGTTGGAGACTCTCACATGGGCTAAAGACTATCACAGACTTGCTGCAACCCAATCAGACCATTATACCTGCTCATATCAGGAGAAAGGCGAATCAAGTGGCGAATAAACTAGCTAATCTGGGGACCAGCTAGAACGGACCGGAACTCCTTTGCAAAACGTCCCTCAGTCCTGACCACCCCATTCTCCAGCAATGTATCCGTAAAGTTGTGGAAGTGGACAGACCCCCATATGGGGTGTCAGTGCAAGCCAAATGGCACGCGGATGGAATGCGGGTAGGCCAACGAGGCAGGGAGCCATGTGACGAGCTCGTGCCAATGCTCGCTGCCTTGACCTTGCATTAAATTGAATTCGCGTCGTTGCAGCGAATTTAATTCTAGTGTGCTCGCCCCATTACTAACTTCTCTATGGCTTCTCCGACTATATTTGCTTCTCAGCCTCGCTTGCATACTGAATCCCACACCCCTCTGCTACCCTGGTCTGGTTTAGACTAGACTTTCATGGTGCTCACAACCCCTGCCCACCTCCAGACTCTCTGCATTTGCCTGGTGCGCTCAATCTTTGTCTTCCTTCAAACGACGAAACTTATGCCACATCAAAGGGGACGGCTGCGAAGAGGCTCTCCATGGCATCCTCTCGAGCCCCGTGCCTCTGTCTCTCCCCCTGGTTCACCTTCCACTATTTCCTCGCCGCCTCTACAGTCCAAGCTCGCACCACTCGCCTCCTCCACTTCGCCTGCCTCTCAGTTTGATTGCTTGGCTATTATTGACAGTTCGTTGGGCTCTTTCCAACGATACCTTGCCATCCCACCGAATCCCAGAACCCTCGAGCCTCCCCATGCACCAGCAGCTGGCTCCTCAGGGCCTCCCATGGGGGCGCTACCTCCTGTTCGAAGGGCTTGAAACAATGCCAACCTGTCTTTCGACTCCATCCTCGACTCGCAGTTGAAAGAAAGATTTACCATTATCTATGGTCTGGTCTTCGAACTCCGTCAGGGGATGGAGGACCTTCAATTCCGTTTGCAGATCACGGATGGAAAGATTTCGACCCTCCTTCAGATTCTTTCTTCCTTCCAAGATGCTTTCCCCTCCAACCCAGTAGGCGAGGGTTCAGTAGAAGAACCCCATGCAGAGACCGGCGAAGGAAAGGCTCCGATGCAGCGTTCAACAGAGATTGTTGTGGAGCAGGTCGAGCCTGAGGACACAACAGTGGAGAAGGTTACAAGACAACATGTGCCACAGGACACTTCGCTAGTCGCCAACAGGGATGAGAGCAACGTGGATGCTGACATGTAGCTGGAGACCAAAGGGACACTCGTCGAAGAGGAGCCTTGGCACGAGGCCTTTCTTGCCACCTGGCCAGGTTACTCGCCAAGTGTTTGACATCACAGGGGTTCTTTACTTTTAATAGTTTCTTCTTTTAGTTGCATTCTAGACAACTCACTTCGGCTCTATAAGACTGTTAGACTACCAATGTTAGACTCACCCAGCTGGCTAAACTGGTTTCCCCTCTATTGGGGCAGTTCAGTAATTACAGTACGGTTACTATCATGTTTATGTACCTCTGGTATGGCTTTTTGAAGGCCCTTTATATATAAAACTTCTTACTTAAAAAAAAAAAAGAATACCTAAAAATACCTTTTGATATAGATGAAATTAAAAAAAAATAAAAAACATATATTTAATTTTACAATAAATAAATTGGTAAGGGATGTTTTGATACATAGTATCCTTAATTGTTAACTCAATTGTTAAATTTATAGATAAGAAAACCATTAAGTTATAGATAAGAAGACCTTTTGATATAAATGAAATTAAAAAAAAAAAAAACATATAGTTAATTTTAGAATAAATAAATGGGTAAGGAATATTTTAATAGGGATGAAATAAAAAAAATAAAAAAATAAAAAACATATATTTTAATTTTAGAATAAATAAATTGGTAAGGGAGGGGAAACATATTTTCATCCATACAATTATTGGAAGAATACCTTTAAAGCATGGGACACTTCTTTTTTAAACATTAAGCGCTCAACAATTAATTTATATAATAATATATAGTCATTTATTTTTGGTCTTACTATATCTTTATAAACTCATTACTAGCGCTCAACAATTAATTTATATAATAATATATAGTCATTTATTTTTGGACTTACTATATCTTTATAAACTCATTACTATTGATAGTCTTAATTATACTTTTATTATTCTTTAGCCCACACACGTTTCATGATAAAATAAAATTCAATTAAAAACACACACGTTGCATGATAACATAAAATTCAATTAAACAAAATATATCAAAAACTAAGTAATACATAATCATTAATTTTTAAACTTTGAATCGATTTCACTATAATTATGTATTTATGTATCCATATATAAATATATGAACGAACTAACTAACTACACACGAATTATAAATGCTTTTAAACTTAAATTAGCTTATTTATTAATTTTATGTTAGTCAACTTAAATTAGCCCATTCACTAACTTTATCTAAATTCTTAGAAAACTTAAATTAAATTAAACATATTTTATATATGAACGAACGAACTAACTACACACGAATTATAAATTCTTTTAAACTTAAATTAGCTTATTTATTAATGTTATGTTAGTCAACTTAAATTAGCCAATTCATTAACTTTATCTAAATTCTTAGAAAACTTAAAATAAAATAAACATATTTAGCATAATGTTAGTTGAACTTCCATGTTCTTTAGGATTCTCTTCTAATTTATTTTTAATTTCTATTAATTAACATAATATGATTAGTTTCTCTCACTATTTATCATTTTGATCATGATGATGGAGCATATTAGTCTTGTCCAAACTATCAATGAAATCAATATGAAAGCAATGTATTCAGAAAATTATATATCTATTGAAAATAATCGTACAAGTATAAAAGATGAAAATACTAATTTCTGATTAGTTTCTCTCACTATTTATCATTTTGATCATGATGATGGAGCATATTAGTCTTGTCCAAACTATCAATGAAATCAATATGAAAGCAATGTATTCAGAAAATTATATATCTATTGAAAATAATCGTACAAGTATAAAAGATGAAAATACTAATTTCTAGTTATTCACTATGCAATAAATGAGAAGAAATGCTCCTATAAAAAGCCACACGTGAAGTAATGGAATCATATTTGAGGGAAAATGTCCCCGCATTTAAGGATTGGTATATTAGATCTCTATGTAACAAGTTTAGAGATCCATTCTCTCCAAAGACTTATGTTGTAGAGGTAGAGGGACAAATGCTCATAGCATAGTTATCATATCGAGATTGTATGATATGGTTTGGTAGTGAAAAAAGAAGCATTTACTGAGATCTAGATGCTACTATTGAGTCTTATAATGTAGATGTTGAATGGTGGAGGTCAACTAAAAAATCGAAAGAAACAAAAAATTGTTAAAAAAAATGGTGGGTTGTTGGTTTAGAGATAGATATATTTTCCTTAATGTTAATAACATCATATGAGCATGGTCACCAAGGATAGGATGGTTAGGAGAGAAAATTAAAAAAATTAAGAGCTTTGCAATAGTTAATGGACAAAAAAAAAAGTGGAGCATAATGTCGCAAGTGAGAGTGATGCTAATGAATGAGACTTTATTTGAGAGAAGAACTATTGTATTTATAATATTTTAATGACTTGCATCATATAATAACTTAGTCCTAGTCATTTTTAATTAATATCTATTGCTTTAGGTAATTGAAGTATAATTCTTCTCTTCAATCCTAGCCTACGATGTGGGTTTTATCAATAAATTTTGCACAAGAAATAAGTTATAGTATTTGTAGTTAATGTGAGGAAGTTGGTAAAAAGGAAAAAATCATAGTCATGATTTTCTTTAATTGGAATATTGTTGTATGTTTCCTTAAATATTTATGAAAAGTACAACTTTGCAATGCAATGATTGTTATAACTCTTTTTTATTTTATTTCATCTCTTTGATTTTGATATATTTAACAATAGATATCATAATCCTATTATGCATGCACATACAAAAATAACTTGTTGACAAGTGCACATTAATCTTTTATTTAGATAAATAAACATTACAAAAGAATTGAAAAACTGAAATCTAAATACACATTGTAGAAATTACATATTAACACTTTTGAAATCTAAATTCACAATTTTAGAATCGAAATCAACACTTTTGGATTTCAAAATGATTCAAAATTCATAGTTTTACAATTGAAATTCACACTTTTGAAAACCAATATTCACACATTAAAAATCAAAATTCGTAGTTTCTTAGTCTAAATTATACCTTATTAATCCAAATTCTATATATATATATATATATATATAAACTGAAAGGGGTAAGATACATTGGTGATGAGTGTTGATTTTTCCATCGGTGGGTAAGGTTTAGTTCTTATGATGGATTTTCCTCAAGCCATGTGGTCACTTCAAGGTAGTGGTTGAACATGTGTTTGCACCAAAATATATTATATTAAATGATCTCATGACCTACGAAAACATAAGTGGATTAAATCTCACCCCCATGTCCTTCAATTTTGAATAATACCAAAGGCTTAGCTCAATCGATTCAAACATACTATTTCAAGGTAGAGTTTGCCATGAAATCTTATGTTCTAGTCTGGCTAAGGTTAATGTGCAGCTATGACTTATAAAATTAAAAGTTCTATATACAATTTTATGTGTGTGTGTGTGTGTAAATATTGGGAAGCCCACTTTTAAGTAGGTGGATTGATTATTGTGTTATTCATAATTATTTTTGTGTAGTAGTATGGTTTTGTTAATTTTATACTACACCACCTTTCATTTTTTCTTCCATGGTTTAGGTTTTTGTTATATTTTGATTGGTTGTCTTTGCTAGAAAAAAAACAATTGAAAGGATAGTGGAATATATTCCATACCAAACTTTTCCATGCATTAGTTTATCATAATAATGGGTGTGGTATGTATGGATGGAGTGAGGTAGAATGAGTGTTGTTATTGGTGATGAGTTACATGTAGCATGCTCTCTATGAAAATATGGTAGAAATCATGAAGCATCAATTATTGTACCTCCATGGTGCATTAATGGTCAAGGACTAACCTATGTGTCTATAGGGTGGCATAAGATGCTAGTTCAAGATCCTATCTCACGAATGTATGGTATTTTGGCCTCCCAAAGGTCCCATCAAGCACAAGAGATCCCACTAATGAATGAGGAGAATTTATATTAACATTGGTTCACCATTCAAGCTTCATATTTTCCTACAAAAGAAGACCATGGGTTTGGATTTTGAAAGAACAAATAATTGCAAAGTTATGATAGAGGAAATAGCTTGGAGATCATACATCTCTTTCTTTCATTTCTCTCATCCA
>JASDQU010107420.1:155687-170427 GCA_032191745.1 Picea mariana | reverse complement strand
TATATATATATATATATATATATATATATATATATATATATATATATATATATATATATATATATAACTTATATTTACGCACATATATAGCAAGTATAAGTTATATATCTATAATAAAAAGATTTAATTTTTTGAAGATATATTTGTGAATATTTTCTTCGAAAAAAAAAAGTTACTAAATAAATTTTCAAGTGACCATTTAGTATTTAATTTTTGGATTTTTATTTGTGCAGAGATTTGTTCTCAAAGCCACAGTTTCAATTAATTTGTAATTAACCGCAATTTTAACATTTAGAAAAACCATTTTTCTTTAGGTAGTGTCACATTTTTATTTAGGTGTTCATTTTAAGGTTTTTCTAAGAAACTATTTTATGTTTAAAAGCCATGCTTGAAATTTTTTTAATTTTGACCCAGTTAGAAAAACTGGTGTACCGATAGCACCACTTTTTGATTTAGGACTTGATTTTAAAGTTTGTTTGAGCAACCATTTGATCATTTACGTCCATGCTTCAAATTGTTTTTAATTTTGACCTGGTTACAAAAAATGGTGCTATCGGTAGCACCACTTTTTGATTTGGCGGTTGATTTTAAAGTTTGTTTGAACAATCATTTGATCGTTTAATCCTATGCTTGAAAAAAGTTGTAATTTTGACCCAGTGACAAAAAATGGTGCTACCAATAGCACCACTTTTTGATTTGGGGGTTCATTTTCCTGCTTTTTATGTAAAAATATGGGTTTTAAGGATTAGAGTTTTTGTTTTGAGATCATAGTTCTCATTAAGTTGATAACTTTGTTCTTAGTTATAGAGATTGCATAAATTTTGGAAGAACGCATTATAACAATAAACTAATTGTTTATAAATCAAAGTTTTTGAAGTATTCATTAAAATATTTCTCATAAAAATAGTAGATATTTAGATATATGTCTAGATTCAATTCCCAATCTATTATGGCTATTAATATTTGAACTATTCAGTAATTTATAAAATAGTAGGGCTTTCCATATGTGGCTTCTAGGCCATGCCTTCTCCACAAGGCTCTCCATAATGTATATGGAAAAGCGATTTGCACTTCGTCCTTCCTCTTTTAGGCGTATATTAAATCTCACTAGTTCAAACGTTTGGATTAGCAATTTGCTTCTTTTCAATTCTTGAGTACATGCCATATTAAAGATTGCAAAGGATTTGTTCCATTTAATATTACAACAACATTTTCAAATTTATAAATTCACAAGGTGTGAACGAGGCATACGAGTCTAGTCTAATCAAGATATATGAAATTTGTCAACGAAAAGTGCCAAGCTTGTCAATTTATTGGCATTCCCTATTTGAGGCTAAGGAGAAGCCTTGAATGGTTTTAATCATGCATGGTACATGTGTTTATTATGATGACTTTTTCTGAGTCACTTGGGGGAACGCCTATCTATGTTCTCTCAGAATGATTAAGGCAATGTCGAAATGTCGTTTATATAGGTCAAAATGATTAAGGCAATGATTGGGGTTTTAAGGTTTGTATGGCTGAAAATTTATATAGTTGTATTTAATAGTTATTTAAGTTTAATCATTTTGTTTTTTGTTTTTTAATTCCTTTCCAATAAATGAACGTTATGAATAACGTTGATGGGAATACGATAAATAGTTTGGACTTCATGGTTTTGTTCCTAACAAATGATACATTATTATAGACTAGTTAAAAGTATTTCAATATAATTTGATTCCCCATTTATCGGAGACTCCTAAGAATGTGATTGTGGAATATAATGTCTATAGGGTATATCAAATTCAAACCCTAATCAAAGCAAGTTTTTTTTTTTTTTTTTTAATTTAAATAATATATTATGCAAATGTAGTCCTATTTTAGCTTTTATCTACTTTTAGTCTAATAGTAACAAAAAAAAAATTGTAGGCATATATTTTTACTCATGGAAACATAAAGAATTCACATTTATTAATAAGAAACAATACTAGTATACCCATATGCATATAGATGACATTAAATGTGTTCCTGTAATCAATTTCAGAGTCCATTTGTAATTATTTCCAATATGACCAATTGAAAAAATGAGAAATTGTTAACATCTATAGAAAACAATCAATCAACAATCATGTACAATTGCATGAATAGACCATGAATTAACTCCCCTGTATATTCAATCTTTAGAAAAAGTTCCTCAGATAGAGGTATCCAATAGATTTCAAATTCATCATTGATCCGAAATGATCTTTTAAGACAATGGTTGAGTTTTAAAACATGGGTTCATTAACCAATTAAGAAGTGATGAAAGAAGCATAAATTAATGAGATATCATATCATCCATAATAAGAAATGTAGATATGAAAGTAAGAACAAAGAATCAGCAAACCATAACAACAAAGTTCAACAATATTGCCTACGTCTTTGGGCCTTTGTCTAAGTAGGTGAGGCTTTCTTATTTCTCTTCAATGCTTCAAAAGTACATCAGAAAAGTCTCAAATTGATTAAAAAATGGTATGGCTATGTTATGCTTGACCTCGAGAATGCAACACAGCTGACGACACTAAAAACGGTTTAGCGTAGCTCTCGAAATTGTCCCGCAAAGTTCCCCTCTTCAATGGCTTATCTGCATAAAAATGGATTTGGCTTCACAATTCTACAACATTTATCTTGTTTTGAACCTCCCTAATGCTGCCAAGAACCTCTTGTTTACATAGATTTGAAGTGGGCATCAACCTCCCAACTTCCTCCCAAGATATTTCCTCAAATCGGGCTCTAGATCCCCCAATATTGGGCAAAATCCATTAAAAACAGGCTTGAAATCATCAAAAAATCATAACATATGGTGTAAAAACCCTAATTTGGACAAATACTGGGTGCAACCCTTAATTCTCAGGCTCCTAGTCACATGTGCCCTACCATGTGGCCGAGGGATGGGCTGGGGCGCTCTGGCTCCTCCAATTTTGGGTCCTAGTTATATGGGTATGGCCATGTGACCAAGCCCTTATTCTCCAACATGCCCTTCAGATTGGCTAGCTCCTAGTTTGTGGCCCATGGTCGATCGAGGCTGCCCCCCCACTGACCATAGATTATCCCCTAGCACTGCGCCTCCACTAACTCAAAAGTCAATTCATCCGCGTTCGGTTAAGTTCCATCAAGTATCTCGACCGGTCCGCCTGCTTCCCCGAAGTCGCTAGCGCCCACAGAGGTCACGGGTTAGATTTCCCCAGGGAGGTTGTAACAAATTTTTTAGTCGACATACGAAAAATTTGAGGTGCCATGTGGCATCCTATGATTGGGCCATGTGTCACCTCAGGATTGGCCCATACTATCCAATCACTAGCACAATCAGCATGTAGTCAATGATCCATGTCATCACCGTAAATCCCAGTCATCTACCATGTCAGCTTTCGTTCAGCCTAGTCACCTGCCATGTCACCTATCGTACAACCATGTGTCATGCCATGTTATCATCCATACAACAACGCTACCCTGCCATGTCAGCATATGTACATCCTAGCTTTCGTTTGTACTGCCACGTGTCAGCCTATCATAGGGACACATCATGTAAGGACTGCCATGTGTCATTTGTATAGTGCCATGTGTCAAATCCGTGCAAGTGCCAACTCAACCCGAAAATACCAAAATTGAGTGACACATGTCACCTCCTGGTGACACCACATCATCATGACATCATGCTGACATCACCTGTCATACTATTAACGTCAACATTGATTTTGACTCGTTGACTTTTTTCGTATTTGGTAATTTGGTTAGAACACGAAAACTTTTGCATACGACATCTGTTTGAGGAAAAACATATATGTTCATAATCAATGCGATGAAAAGAAAACGATGGCGTTGGTTTCGTCTGATTTCGAGAAAATTTATTTTTAGGCCTTCCTGGATCCATTTTGGATCATGCCTCCCCACTAAGACCTTTTGGTCATCCAAAAGGGTATTAACCAATCATCAAGTGTGGGATAGGCCACCCCACTTGTTCTTTGTATTTAAACTTTGTCTTGTGCAGATGTATCATCAAGATCAATTGAAGAACAACCATGATAACTGAAAACATATTGTTAGCCACTTGTACTCTTTCACATCTTACTCAAGCCACTACCATCTATGTTGAAAACATTAGCAGTGAGAACATCAGAAATATGAATGAAAATGAGCTAATATGTTTGTATTACTTGCATGATATTAGCTTATCTTGAAGCAAAGTATGATTGAAATTCCATTCTATAACCATCTCATGTTCATGCTTAAGATCAATTTCTTGACTTGGCACAATTATAAGTGTGTTCCTTGCATAAATTTCCTCCCTTAATTGTTCCATTGTTTGAAGAGATAAATTTTCTTTTAAGTGATGAGCATGTACAACATATTCATTTCCTTCTTTGATTAAGTGATATTGATTTTGTTCGCTGTAGAATATTTTTTTGCAATCATACAAATAAGGACTGCCTAAGACCATTCCACATTCATTGAGTGGCACCACATCACACGTTACCTCATCCACAAACTTTGATGAAATTGCAAACTTTAAAGTGCATTGATTTTTTATGTGTAATTTATGATTGTTTCTTATCCATTTATGTGAGTAAGGTTTATGATGCCTATTAGTGTTTAATCCCAATTGTTTAACCACTTCCTTTGAAATCAAGTTACATTGAGATCCACTATCTATCAATGTATAGATATTAGTGTGTTTCATGATCACCCTTATGCGTAACAATTTGCATCTAGAATCATATCCATCACCATTTTTACCTGTCAAACCAACTGATGTGATCTTAGTCTCATCACCTGAATCATATCCCAAGTCTGTTGGTCGTGTGGTTGCTGCAACTGTTTGCCTCCCTTTCCTTTCTTTGAAACATTTTGGTCTCTTCTCGGGATGCAACTACCAGCAATGGTCATCATCATGCCCTTATTTCTTGCAATTCTTGCAAGAGATCTTTTCTTCCCTTCTTGTCACTGAATTTTCTTTCTTGCCATTCCCCTTCCTTTTGTCCTCTTTCCTTGAAGATGATTCCCCTGATACTCCAACTCATGTTTTCCCTGCTTCAATGTATGTTGCTTGAACAGAAACCTCATCAAGATCAGTGGGTCCAAACATAAATACAGTGTTACGAATATATGCAGGTAAACCTCTTATATACTTCATAAGAGTTTCTTGGGTATGTAATGGAATGTCTAACATTAATGCCATCTTACAAAATTCATCTGTGTATTCTTGCACCATTTGTCCCTTTATTAGTTTAAGACCTTGTCATTCAATTAAATCCTTCTCTTTATAACCCAAAGGATAAAATTTATTTCTAAGTGCAAAAACAAAATCTTGCCATGATGTAAATACATTACCCACTTGCTGTGTTTCATTTTTCAACTTGCTTTGCCACCAGATGAGTGTTGTACCTGCAAGCCAAAGCGATGCTAATTTGATTTGAGTTGCATCATCCTTGATTTGTTGCACATTGCAATAAAATTCCATTTGTTTGATCTAGTTATCAAGCCTCTCCCCATTGACTTCACCATCATACATGGGTAATTCAAATTTCACATCAAGCTTAAGTAAAGGCATATCATGTTTATGTTTATGGGAATGTTTTCTTGCGGTGGATTTGGAACTTGTACTTGAAGAAGAAGCAAATGATGGAAAAGAAGGAGGCGAAGGAGGAGTTTTAGGAGGATCCTCTCCTTCTTCACTTTTGTTTTTTGAACACTCACTTATAATTGATCTCTTCCGCTCCAAGTAATCATCATATAAAACCTTTACCATCTCCGAGATGGCGAAAAAGGTCTTTTGAAACTCAATCTCGTTATAAGAAAATCCCTCTTTCGATGCCATCTTCTCACTTTGAGAAGTCCTTTTTCTCGATCCAATCTCAGGATCCTCTTCAACATGCTCACCTTCACCATGATTTAGTTTTTCCCTAGTAATCATGCAAACTAAAAAGCCAACCATCAACCTGCTCTGATACCACTTGATTCAGAATGATCTTTTAAGACAATGGTTGAGTTTTAAAACACGGGTTCATTAGCCAATTAGGAAGTGATGAAAGAAGCATAAATTAATGAGATATCATAGCATCCATAATAAGAAATGAATATCTGAAAGTAATCACAAAGAATCAACAAACCATAACAACAAAGTTGTTAATGGAGTTTGGAAATATTTCCTGCATCTCTGGGCCTTTGTCTTAGTGGGTGAGGCTTTCTTATTTATCTTCAATTATTGAAAAGTACATATGAAAAGTGTCAAATAGATTACAAAATGGTTTGGATATTTTCTTCTCGACCTCAAGAATCCAACACAACTGACGGAACTGAAAATGATTGAACGTAGCTCCCGAAATTGGCCCACAAAGTTCCCCTCCTCAATGGCTTCCCTCCATAAAAATTGCTTTGGCTCCAAAATTGTACAAAATTTCTCCTATTCAGAAACTCCCTAATGCTGCCAAGAACCTCTAGTGTATATAGATTTGAAGTGGGCATCAACCTCCCAACTTCCTCCCAAGGTCTAGCCTCAAATCAAGCTCCAAATCCCCCAATATTGGGCAAAATCCATTAAAAACAGACTTGAAATCATCAAAAAATCATAACATATGGTGTAAAAACCCAAATTTGTCCAAATATTGGGCATAGCCCTAGATTATCGGGCTCCTGGTCACATGCGGCCTGACATCTAGTCGAGGGTTGGGTTGGCGCACCCTGACTCCTCTGATTTTGGGTCCCGGTTATAAGGGTATGGCCATGTGGCTAGGCCCTTATTCTCCCACACACCCTTCAGATTGGATAGCTCCTGGTTTGTGGCCCCTAGTTGTTCGGGGCTACCCTCCCCCCCCCCCACGTCAACCGGAGCTTATCCCCTAATACTGTGCCTCCGCTAACTCAAAAGCCAATTCGACCAAGTTCGGTTAAATTCTACCAGGTAGCGCAACCAATCCGTCTGCTTCCCCAAAGTTGCTAGTGTCCATGGAGGTCATGGGTTCGATTCCCCCAGGAGGTTATAACAAATGTTTTAGCCGACATAGGAAAAATCTGGGGTGCCACGTGGTTCACTGTGATTGGGCCATGTGTCACCTCGGGATTGGCCTGTACTGTCTAGTCACCATCACAGTCAGTGTCGAGTCATCAAGCCACGTCATCATAATACAACCCAATCAACTTCCACATCAGCTTTCGTAGAGCCTAGTCACCTGCCCAATCACCTTCCATGTCACCTGACATATAACCATGTGTCATGCCACATCATCATCCGTACAACCATGTCACTCTGCCATGTCATCATCCATAAAGCTCAATTGTCATCTGTACTGCCACGTGTCATCCTGTCATTGGGCCACATCATGTATGAACTGCCACATATCATTCGTATAATGCCACATGTCAATTCTGTATAGGTGCCAACTCATCCTGAAAACACCAAATTTGAGTAACATGTGTCACCTCTTGGTGATGCCACATCATCATGATGACATCATGATGGCATCACCCGTCATACTATTGACGTCAGCGTTGACTTTGAATATTGACTTTGACCAGTTGACTTTTTGCATGTTTCTGAATTTGTTCAGAATGAGATAAATTTCACCTACAATGTACATTTGAGGAAAAATATATATGGTCAGAATTAGCACGACGAGACGGATGCAATGGTGTTAGTTTCGTCTGATTCTGAGAAATTTCAGTTTTAGGCCTTCCTGGATCCATTTTCGATCAATCATCAATCTTGATAAGAATATACAAGACTCAATTATGAGTTATCCAGCCTCCCTTCACCATTGAGGGAAAAATTGCATATATAACATTTATTAGTCATTGTACCTGGGACTGTTCCTCTTTTGGACTCTTCACTTCCTCTCCATCATGTGTAGTTACATCTGTTCCTCTTTCTAGACTCTTCATTTTCCTTGTGTGTGTGTGTGTGTGTGTGTGTATTCATTTGCACTCTTTACCTCATCTCTTTCCTATCAATGCATGAATATAGTGAAACAAAAGTAATTTAACTATATAAATTCAATTACATTTGAGTAAAATATGAGACATTAATGATTGTATAAATTAATTAAAAGTTGAGAATTTTTTAATTTCAATTAAGCACAAAAAATTATTTCAGATTGTTCTTCAAGTCTTGAGCTTTCCAACAAGCTCTCGTTTTCATAATTTGGCCATCGAAAACTTGAGTTATGGGCTACAGGAAAATTCATGGTCAATAACCACGAAGAAAAACCATTCCTCCTCTTTTCTCAAAATTTCCAGGTATTTCTACTATCAACCTCACAAAAATAATTCTTCTAACATATTCTCCACTCCTCCATATTTCTAATGAGCCATATTGCACCCAATTTCACTACCTAAAACTCAAGATATGGCTCCCGAAAGTAAGCACTCAACAACCATTAGTCTCATCTCTGAGTAAATCTTGATTGTTGATCTTATAAGCTTATTGATTTATCCCACATGCATTTTGAGAAGTGATTGCAACGGGCTTATAATGTTTTTCCCTCCCCATGTTATTTGTATGTGGAGTTATGGGAGGTATGGAATGCTAGGCCTGCGTCAATATTTTGACCTGAAATCCAAAGAAAAATGAAAAAAATAAAATAACCTTGTATGTGCAAATAAAAAATCCCAAAAATAATTAAAAAAAAAAAATTCAAAATCCCAATCAAAATGTCGTGAAGCGATGTAAAATCAATTTTCCGATGATATATTTGTAATGGTATAAAAAAATTATTGTTAGAAAAAAAAAAATTAATGTTAGAAAAAGTAAAATAGATATTTGATGATTCGGGAAATTTAAAAGCCATGAGTGTGAAATTTTCTATGAAAACCCTAACGTCTAAAAATAAAATAAAATAATAAAATTCATGACTGTGAAATGTTGTATGCAAATCCTAATGTCCAAAAATTAAATTAAAATAATAAAAATAAAATATAAATGTGATAACAATAAAAAAACAAAATCAATAAAATAAAACTAAAATAAGTGAAAATAAAATGCAAATTGGGGATTACAGTAAAATCAATAAAAATGTACATGCCCATTTATGCAAAAGAAAATATGAATGGGTAAGGAGAAATAAGGTTTAGATTTGAATCTGAATCATAGTTCCAAATATGAATTAAGGTTTCAATTGAAGATCAAGTTTTCACACATGAATTAAGGTTCTGACTGTGGATTAGGGTTCCACAACTGTAAATCTGAAAAATTTGAAAAATGTATATTATGAAAATTCTGGATGTATGGGATAAAATTAATTTGACAATTAAATTGAAATCCCAGATCTGAATATTTCAAATTCAACAATGTCTAGGACGAATGAGATCATATTCTGGATAATAAGTATGAATGAAAATCACAGTTTTAAGTAAGACAAGCAACATGTAGCGAATGGGTAATGTGATGTCAAGGTTCCATAAGAGGAGTTCATGACTCTACATTAGGAATTCAAGTTGGAAAGAAAAATATTCGTATAACAAAAACTTCATATGTCTGGATTTCGAATGTTAGGTTCAATGATGATCAAATTAAAGTTTTCCCATGGTATTGCATTTCAAAGTTGAATTGGGATGATAAATAAATCTAGGGTTTGCCAAGGAAAAACTTAAGGTTTTGTTGAGGTCATTTCCCGCTTCCAAAAATACCCTCCCTTTTTATATTCTCCCGAATCCTTTTCTCCCTTTCTTTTCCCTCTTCTACACTTACCCATTTTTCCCTTTTCTGTTTTCCTCTTACTATCCCTTTCTAGTTCTACACTTAATCAGATTTTTTTACCGTGGGTTCCCGGGTTGGAGGACTTACAGTTTTTTATCTTCATCTATAAATTCACATCATGAGTCTGACCGACCATCGTGTTTCCCCATACTTAGCTGATTCTATGATCGTGGGTTGGCGGGATCGATCTTTCATTCTCTCGTGTTCTGTGATAGACACATTGCGCCGAAAATTTCTGCAATCTACATTTCAATCCCCAGACTCCCCGAACTTCCAAAGTTTCAATCCACCTACGTGAGTCCATTCGAATTTTGTTTCATTCCATACTTAGACAATTTCATGCCTCATACCATCCCAAACTCGTGGGTTTGTGGGTTCCTAGTTTCACAAAAAGTCTCAAATTACATTTTTCTCTCGTCCGTTCTCGCCACCATCGCTCCCGTCCCAATGCACATTTACTATGCTTTTAATGCTAATAACTTACCACACAGGTTCAAAAGAATGGCCATTAATAAGATAAAGGCTCGAGGAGATCTCCTATTAAAACACATTAAAACAAGATTTATGAAGGATTATATTATCCCCTCCAACGTTCATTATTAACATATTTTGGAGAAAGGGAACATCCTCGTCAACTTATGGTAGCAACTCAAAAACAGTTCTGTGTAGATACATTGAACATTTTCGGGAGAGAGAATCAAATTTTCCAGTGGTATAGGGCATATTCCTATTATTCATCCCCTTTTTCCTAGAAGGAAGTAATTTGGACATCTGAAAATGCGCACATAGGTTGTGTCCCGAAAGTCTTTTATTGTAAGGAGTTGGTCACCTGGTGCATTGAGAGATATATTCCAAGACAGTGGATCATTAATTTGCGGGACCATTCCCCTGTCTCTCTTTCACCTCAAGTATTCTGTAAGATGTTGAGACTTCTCGAGCCAACACTCACCTTCAAAGGTGAATATTGTAGGGAGTTCTTAAAAAAACATGACAATGGACTAGACCTCTTAGCTAAATTCCTAGAGAACCCAGTGGTCATCCTCAAGGACATCAAAAGATTGCAGGTTGGCTCATTTAAAAATCCCTTCCAAGAAATTTCATGGATTTTTATGAGGATAACGGGACTAGAAACCACAACTAGCATCTCTTGGATGATTCTTTACATTCTATATTTTATGGTCAAAGAACAGGCCATCTTCAATTTGGGTAAGTTGATTTCCATTGAAATCTCTTCCCAATAGTCGCAATACAACAAGGAGAAGAAATTCTTTATGTCATCTTATTGGTTTTTACGATAGCTCATTGTTGTGAGTTATTGAGATTATTTATGTGCAAGAAAGTAAATTGTGAATTTGACCCAATAACCTTCTGGTATCAAACATTATGGAGGCACAAGGTCTCCCAACATTTTTATGAAGTTTTTAATGATTTTTTATTAGTTTTTAAATATTTTTTGTTTGGAAAGAAATCTCCCCAGATGTCTGACCAGGCGAGTAAGTTCCTGGATAGAAAGGTGACACTATAAAAAATGGAAAATTATAATGTTATAAGTGTTTTTGAATCCAAGGAAAATACTTCCTTCCTTACGTGCCACATATCTGACAAAATGTTTGTTGCTGAAATAGAAAGGCATTACAACTAGTGGTTGCATTTTTCCATGAAAAGAGAAAAAATAAATTCATACCTCTTCCTTGGAATGTTGGGGATTTCATATTCAAAAATATGAGCAAGAATGATGAATTCGTGGGCCACTTCCACATCCTCAATTTAAAATATGCTGAAAAAAGTAAAAGGGTTCGACCCTAGTGGTATTTTTGTAGAACATCTATTGGATGTTGGCTTCAACAATTATTTCATTAATTATATTTTGAATGAAGATGGACACAATTCCTCAAGATCTCCCACTCATGACACTAACGACCTGGAAACGATACTTGACATTGATGAGTTGTACAAGCAGAGAGGAAAAGGTTTAGGTGAGAAAAGTGCCCAATCCCTGACTGTCATGCCAAAGAGTACGACATATCAGAGTAGTGCTCTAATGACCCACCAAAGTAAGAAAGTAACCCGCAGTTCTTCAGGCAGAGGAGGAGATAAGAACCCTCCTTCCGGAAAAATTGAAGTTCTCATAAACTTCCCTTGAGGAAGAAAAGAAAAAAACATTGTGCAAGAAGAGGAGGTACATCGAGGAGAAAGAGACATACATGGCCTCTCCATCGAGGATATGGAAATCAAAATTGACATCAAGATAGTGTTCCCCAATGTTGACCAGCTAGAGAAAACTACTCACTGAAACCCTCATATGGAAATAATTGAGACTGAGACCTTCAAAAAAGAGGAGTCTTTTTTGTTTCAGAGAATTGTTTTTTACAGTGATTCCAAAAATTTTATTATTGAAAAAAGAGATGTCAAGAATAAAAAGGGGAAATGTCGTTTAGATATTAACCTATAGAACATGTGGCCTTCCCAAATTTCCTAAATACAATGAGCAATTAGAGATTCTCTAGATAATTCTATTGGAGGCCTTGAAGTGGAGAATGTCAGGTGAAAGGAGTGAATCAAATAATTGGAGGAAGCTTTAATGCCTCTTCCAATACTTTCTAGTCCTTTAGCAATGATCGAGCCTACCACGTGCAACAAAATTAAAAGGGTTGGCAAGCCTCCTCACATCATCCATTGGCTATGTGGAGAAGAATATCAAGAAAATAATGGAATTAATAATAGAGGCTTTGGAGATGTCAAAGAGCATGGTCTCTTTTGGAATGAGAGAAGACACTTTTCATGAATATCTCTAGGCAGACTTGAAAAAAGAGGACGGTTTCTACCTCGATGCGGTTGTTCCATTTGGTTTTAAAGTTACCAATATGAATGATTTGAGAATAAGAGAGGATGATCTCCCTTCTCCAAACCAGATAAAAAAACTAAACGCATGCTGGAAGGAAAAGGTTAAAAACCTGAATATTATTGTCCAAGCATGCAGCCAGGCCATAACCATAAGAGAAGAATTATTCAAGAAGCTAACTGAGATAGATATAGATGGCAACACCAATGAGTTCCAAGACCCCAAATTGATACTCAAATCATTGTTTTTAACCAAGCAAGAATTTGATGAACAAATTGAGATCTTTAAAGGGTTATCATTTGAAAAATTCTATGGCATTCTTGAGTATAGTGAAGATGACATGGAAAACTGGTTAGTTGATTATTCGATTAAAAATCAAGATATTGAAGAAGATTTGTGGAACATTTATATTTATCTAGGGGAGTTGGAAGGTGATATCTTCAATATAAAAATATGGTATGCAATCAAAGTGGCGCCAATGAGGAGCTACATCGAGGAGTGGTTTAAAAAGGTTGTTGACAAACTTACCAATGAAGGGAAAAAGATAGTTGAGACGGTTCCTATAACCATCGAAGAAATCCATAAAAGGACTTCATTAATAAAGTGAAAAACCAGGATATACCATCATAGTGAGTTCATATTGATCACATCTTTATGTCTTTATCAAGCTCTTCATCCATTTACTCCACCTCTTTGAATAGAAAGGTTTAGTCGAAGACTGATAATTTACTTTTTCTTCTTACTAGGTCTTGTTGCCTTCCTCCGCCCACTTTCTTATTTCTAAAAACTTCATTATTATACATATTTTCTTTATGTTCTACAAGAGCCCCAATCGCATTCATTATGAAAAACACATTTTAATTTCATATAATATGTATTGAACTATATATTTTTTAGAAATTCCAAGAGAGTTATTTTGGGAACAATATCGATTGTACTTTGTAACTCAGTTTTGTCTTAAGATAAAGTATTTGAGGTTGATCTATCGTTTTCTCCATTTGAGTTTCCCATGTACTACTCTATCAAAGTTCTCTTATGAATGCAAATCATTTTCTTTTAGTTTTTATGTGATAAAAAATTGTTAGCCTTACTATGATGGATGTGAGGAAGTTTTGTTTATTTTCTTTAAATGTATGAATGTGTGTGTTTCTTGGTCCATTCTCAGGAACTCTCTTTTTAAAAGAAAATAAAAATATTTTCCATTTTCGTTTATATATATTTTACTTTCCTTTGATGGACTTCTTTAAAATCCCCACATTTTACAAATCTTAGATAGAGGAGTACCACTTCTATAAAAATGAAGGAGGATTTGCATCCTCGTGAGGTTTCTATTTCGGTCCTAACAGATTCAAATGTCAACATTTTTGAAGACCATATTGGGGAAATGAACTAAAAATTTGGAACCTGACCCAGTGTTTTAAAAATAATATATTACTTTTCCCTAGGGTAATCAACCCCATTTAGAAATTGGATTGAATAATCAATGAAACATTTTGCACCAATTGTATAATCTAGTAATATCAACAGCCTAGACTCGAGAAGAGTTAGAAGAGTCCTGGAAGATTTTAGTCCAAGAAGAAGAAAGATAAATCCTATGAAGACAAAGGAGAGAAGAACTATAAGATCGAATAAATCAAATATTGGCTAGAGAAGCACAAGAGCAAGGTCAATATTGAAGCTGGATGAATACAAGGGACCCATTACCCGAATTAAAATTAAGAAACTCTATGTCCTTAGAAGTGAAAAGTCTAATCCTGAAACGTCCTAAAAAATGGAAGCAAGAGACGAACAACCCTGAATCGATCGTCATGAGGAGAGACAAGGAGGCAAAAGAGATGTTTCAAGAAACCAAGGAATCCCAGGGTTTGGAAATAGAAGGAACATAAGAGATTCCCCTCTTAATCTTATAGGTTAACAACATGAACTCCCAGTTCTCCCTAAGGGCACCTTAAAGGAATTTTTGGAGATGGGACAATCGATGAAAGAGGCATCTGCACTTATTTCTTGACATTTGTGACTTTCACCGAGTTGAATATGATGATTTCAGAGTGAGGTTATTTTTTCAAACTTTATAAGAAAGAGCTTATGAATGGTATACAAGATTTCCTAGTAGATCCATTCACTCATTTAACGACCTCGAAGCTATGTTCCTAACTATGTTTTCCCCCATAATTTCTTACCATACCCTCCTCAGA
>JASDQU010107420.1:136175-155667 GCA_032191745.1 Picea mariana | reverse complement strand
TCACCGAGTTGAATATGATGATTTCAGAGTGAGGTTATTTTTTCAAACTTTATAAGAAAGAGCTTATGAATGGTATACAAGATTTCCTAGTAGATCCATTCACTCATTTAACGACCTCGAAGCTATGTTCCTAACTATGTTTTCCCCCATAATTTCTTACCATACCCTCCTCAGAGACTTTAACAAGATTGGGTTCAGGAGGAACAAAAGGATATGAGATTTTAATCTCAAGTTCAATAAGACCTTGAGTAGAATCCCAAAAGACAAAAGACCAAATGACTCGGTCATTCTCAGTTGCTATAAAAATGCAATGACCCCAAATGTAAAATATGTCATCAGAACATCTCAAATGGATACTCTAGAGGAAGCAATGACTAAGGCCACTGAGATGGAAGAAATTATGATTGAAACAGGCACTGACCTTGASATTATATAGGGAAGAGTGCGAAGGTAGATGGGAGGATTGAATATTGATAATCAAGAAGATTCCATCTCGAGAAAGATCGAACATTTTAAACCTTATATGACTTAGAATCAAATGGTGGCAGGAGGATTTTTTAAGGGAACCATACCTAATGTAAAGGTTGATCCTGTTGTGGCACAGGAAACAAAGAAAAGAATTGAGATTGAGTAGATAAATAGAACCATCAAACCGATGCAGAAAAAAATTTCCATGCTAAGAAGGGGAGATAATTACATGCCAAACCCAATAATGACAATTCCCAAACAAACGAGGAACCCTCCCCCCAAAAACAGAGTCAGGTTCAAGAATATTGAAGACCCACCAAGACCAAGGGTTCCCAGAAAACCCACTCCAAACACGATTTTTTTGGATGATGTCTATGACGAGAAATTGATCGAGCAAGAAGGTTATTACTTACCTTATGAAAGATGTGAGACAATTCATATGGAAGGATGCGAGACATTTATGTATATATGTGGAGAATTAGACAATGATCCTAACTTGCAATAAAACGTCTCCCAGACAAGAGGATTTTTAAATAGACCAAATAATAAAGGTGACTCCAACAAATAAAAATAAAAAGAAAATGAAAAAGTGTCGAATGATAAAGTGATAGTTGGAACCACAAGGCAACACATAGTGACAAGCTCAAATCAAATGACATATAATGTCGTGGAGTACTTAAGTAAGTTTAGGGTAACCTTTCCTTTTACAAAAGTGGTGAATATTCCTCAGCAAAGGCAAAACATCTTGAAGTTGTTGGATGATCCATCGAAAATAATGAAAGTTGTTTTTACCAATCCAAAACATAACCAAAGCCCATCGACTTTTAATATGAGAGGTAAAATTCATCCCTTCTACATCTCAAATGAAAACCATGACGTCGCATTACATAACTTTTTAGTTTATATTTGTGCGACAAATAATATAATTCCACTTGTAGTCATGGAAGTGTTGGGCATGAGTTGCACTAAGTATTATGAAATTGGCAAGAGCATATATGCCATCAATTATAGAAAAGTGTTGGCATACGGAGAAATCAAGGATTTTAATACCTGGATTACAACAACTCCCCATATCATCACATTTTTTAATATTATCCTGGTAGAACTTCCTCCAACATATGGGGTTGTGCTTGGAGGAGATTGGAGCTCCATGATTGTTTGATATATAATGAACGACGATAGTTGTATGATGCTACCAGGAAAGGAGGGAGAAATGATTAAAGTGACCCGTGATCCCAGAAAACCTTTCTCCTTCAAGAAGAAGGATAATGAACTAATGGAATATTACATAGACGTCGGGATCATAAACTATGCTATCTTGGACATGGATCAGAACGAAAACCTAGAACGAGTTGAATACTTGGAGGCCCCATAATGTTTATTTGAAGGCTAATGGATAATGTCATTCGACGGAGCATGTTCTAAATATGGGAATGAAGTTGGAATTGTTCTCATAATCCCAGATAGGACGACGCATCCTCGCGCTATAAGACTGGAGTTTCCATGCACAAATAATGAGGAAGAATATGAATCTTTCATCTAGGGGATGATCCTCGCACAAGGAATAAATAGAAAATCTCATTGTGACTGGAGATTTAGAGTTGATCATCAACCAGGTTACCCAAAAGTACAAAATCAAGAGGAAATACTTAAGTTGTATTTCAAAAGATTTAATTAACCGATGGAATCTTTCATCTCCTTCAATATTGATTTCATTCGAAGGGATAAGAATCACAAGGTTGACTCACTAGCCTTGGTGGCTTCATTATCAAACCCAGATGATGTCCTCAGAAAAATGTCTTTCCAGGTGGAAAGGGCCTTTCAGCCATCAGTGCCCGATAATATTGAGTACTTGTAAGTGTTTGACAATGATGAACAATTGGAGAATTTTTTGTTAAACTATGATGATGAAGAATATGATAGATCGATTACCGTCCCCAAAGACTGCATACAAGATGAATATGTGTTTACAAAAGACAATCATGCCAAGAATATTCTTGAATAAGTTTTAGTTCAAAAGGTGCAAGAGACAACAAAAGTCAATATTGGAACATACCAGTCCCCAAAATATGTCAATTTGGGAGTCAATTGCACCCCCAAAGAAGTTGATCAATATGTTTCCTTGTTCAAGGAATATATTGGTTTGTTTTCTTGGATCTATGAAAACTTAAAGGCCTATGAAAAATGATATTCCAACATATCATTCCTTTGAGGGAACAATCCAAACAGATGAAACAAAAAATAAGAATGATGAATCCCAAGTTGAAGCCTCTGGTACAAATTGAGTCTGAAAAGTTGAAGAAGGAAGGAATAATCTATCCGATCAGACATTTAGACTAGTTTTCAAATCTAGTGATTGTCAGGAATAATACCGGTGAAATCCGAATGTGCGTCGACTTCAGAGATCTTAACAAAGTGAGCATAAAAGATAATTTTTCCCTGCACAACATTGAGTTTCTGCTACAACAAGTTACAAGATCGACTTGCATGTCTATGTTGGATGGTTTCTTTGGATATAATCAAGTTTTAGTTGTTGAGGAAGAGAGAGCAAAGACAACATTTATCACACCATGGGAAACATATGCATACGCTAGAATTCCCTGTGGTTTGAAAATTTTTGGAGCCACGTTCCAAAGGGCCATGGATCATGCATTCAATGGATTGATAGGAAATTTCATGGAAGACTACCAAGATGACTTGAAATTGAATTCAAGAAAAAGGCAAGATCACATCCATCATTTAAGAAAAGTCTTTGAAATATGTAGATTATATGGTGTTTCTTTGAACCCAAAGAAACGCTTGTTCGTTGTGACTCAAGGCAAGTTGTTGGGCCACATTGTATGCAAGGAATGGATTTAAATAGACCTGAAAAGAGTTAAAGAAATTAATGAACCCAACCCCCTGAAATCCAAGAAGGGAGTCCAGTCATTATTTTAGAAAATTTATTTTGTTCGAAGATTTGTTACTGGTTACGCAAGCATCATAAAACCTATCAATTTTTTGTTGAAAAGGGAGAAGAGGTTATAGTGGACAACAGATACTCAGGAAGCATTAAACAATATCAAGGGGGCCATCACCACTACTCCTGTTCTCATTATTCCATATTTTCAGAGGGATTTTATCATCTATTAATTTCCTACAGAGGCAGTTGTCGCGTCCATCCTCACTCAAAATAATAGTAACAGAGAATAGCTCCTGATAGGTTTTATGAGAAAAACTCTACATGACTATGAGTTGAGTTATTCCTAACTCAAGAAACAATCTTTGGCTCTTGTAAAAGTTGTGGAACACTTTCAGACGTATATATTAAACTCCCATGTTATAGCTTACGTCCCCTCATCCCCCGTCAAGATGTTTCTAAATCAACAATTGAGAGAATGGAAATGGGCTAACTAGTTACCAAAAATTCAAGAGTATGATATTGAGATCAAACCATTGAAGGAAATAAAAGGACAAGGATTATGCAAGACTATTGAGAATGGGGACTCAGTTGATGGGATGATTTCAATCTCAGTCGGGAAACCATTAGTTGATTCAGAATGGTACGGAGATATCATATTATGTTTAAGGTCCAAGAAATTCCCTATTATAATGAGTTCCAAGGAGCGAAGGACAATCAAGATGAAGGAGAACCAATATGTGTTGATTGATGACATACTTTTTAGAAGAAATTTTGATGGCATACTGTTGAGATGCATCGATGAGAATCAATCTCAAGGGCTGATCAAAGAATTCCACGAGGGAGTATGCGGTGGACACTTTTCACCCACTGCAACTGCCCATAAAATAATTAGAGTGGGATTTCACAGGCCATCAATATCCAAGGACTCATATTCTGCAATAAGGAGATGTTTTTCATGCTAGTAGTTTTTAGGAAAAATGAAGAAAGTTGTGATTCCTCTTCAACCAATTGTGGTGGAACAACCATTTTCCCAATGGGGACTTGATGTTATTGGGCTGATTAATCTGAAATATAGAAAAGGAAACATGTACATTCTAACAACTATTGATTATTTCACAAAATGGCGAAAAGCAGTGGCGTTGAAGAAGTATGATGCTGAAGAATTGATTGGATTCCTCAAGGATAACATTTTGTTGAGGTTTGGTGTCCTTGATAAATTTATCAAAGGCAATGGTTCGATCTTAATTGAGTCAAAATTCACAGAGTTTTGCAGAAAATATGGGATCTTCATGGGTCAGTCTTTGAATTATTATCCAAAAGAAAATGACCTTGTTGAATCCACAAACAAAACATGTGTGCAAATATTGAAAAAAACTATTGATAGCAACCAGAGAATTGGCATCTGAAGCTGACAAAAGAATTCTAGGAAATTAGGACAACCTTGAAGGATAGTGTTGGTATGTATCTGTATCTATTGGTTTACGGGAAACAGTCAAAAATGCCAATTAACCTCTAGCTCAATGCATTGATCTTTGTGGTTAATACTGAAGATACAAAAGACACTTCTCCTATCCAAAAAAAGATCAATCAATTGTTGAAGCTGGAAGAGGAATGAATCAAGGCCCTGAATCAAACTTCTCAGAGGTAGCAGAGCGTCAAAACATATTTTGATCAAAGAACAACTATGAAGAAATTTCATAAGAGAGAACTGGTACTCTAGCCTAGGGTTTGCTTCCAAAGTGATTCTCTGTCAAGGTTAAGGTGCTCGAAGGGTGGCTTCAACCTATGGTTGGGTGAAAATAGTGATATTATCGATGGTAAAATGAGCACATCCATTATATTCTGAGAATGTCTACCAGAATGAAGACCGACCTCCTATATTTATACTAATTTTGGCTAACTGCCTAGGCCGACTTCTCATTCTGGGTGTCTATTTACTTCGTATATAATATTTCTTCTAGCCGACTTCTTCTCTTGTAGGATAATAACCTAATACCAATTATCCTCTTGAGTCAACTTGTCTTCTAGGGTTATTATCCAACTCATTAGGGTTTCTTCTTTCTTCCCAGAATATTCTATTCTCATCAGGTTTACACGTGGAGGTAAATACCTCCCGCAACTAGAATAATATTAACACTCCCTCCTAGCTAGGGGTGTGTTACAGACAATGGTATTGAGAACAAACATACCATTCATCTAGTAGCATCAAAAGAGTTGTATAGACTATCTCATGACTAGATCATGAGAACCATCATCAACATCAGTGTCATCAGCTCATCATCTCTCGAAACTATACTCTATATGAGTAATTAGACATGATATTGGATAAGTCACTCACACCACAGAGTGACACAAGATCCATTCTTCTAATCTAGACATATGTCCTAGAAAACTAAATGTCCTGAACCATTTTTCATCTCAGAAATCTTTGTCCATTGATCATCCATCTAGCTGATAATCTTTTTCAACACCGTTGATAGTCTTCAAGGCATCTGGAACAATATCATTCAATAAAACACAACTGTGTCTATCCATAGTAGTATAAAACTACAATCCAATGGTAAACCATGACACCAAGTAGCACATAGGTACTTGATCAGTGACGTATAGTCACAAACAATGGAACACATCCACCACAGTAGTATACAGTCTTCATAATAATCATCTAATATCAACCTACACAGAAACAATGTTATGATATAAACTAAATCATCCGATATATTCTTCCACTCACATTTGTGAGATCTTGGAAAGCATATTCCCTCAAAAGGTAAAACATCAATGATTATCTATCTGGACTATTCTTCTCAAGCAAGGAAGATTAACTGTCCTAATTTCTGAGCTTGGACCATTCCCCACCCTGGGCCATTCCTCTGACACTAGACAAAGTGTAACCTGGAGAGAATGAGTCTGCCCTAAGGAGTGTCTATCCCTGATTGTTGAATCTGGACCATTCCCCACCCTGGGCCATTCCTCTAGCACTAAACAAAGTGCAACTTGGAGATAATGAATATGCCCTAAGGAATGACTATCCGGACCATTTCCTAAGGAAATTATTGTCCTGCACCAACCTCCAAAATGAACCATTCCCCATGTTAACCACAATGGTAAATCGTTGTCCGGCAAGGTGGGCCAGTCTTCTTGAGTAACCCTCAAGAAGAGAGACTACCCTATATGACTCCCCATGTTAACCACAATGGGAAATCATTGTCTATGGTACATCAACAATCCATCGAACCATTTTCATTACGAAAATTACTGTTCGATCTAGACCATTTTCACATGGCAGGAGAATGGTCCTCTGGCTCCTCTGCTCAGTGGGAGCCAGAGCTCTTCTCTACATAGTCTTACCTCCAAGGTGTTCAACAACCTTGAGGCTTCTCCTTGCATCTAAGACTTCCTCTAGTGCACCCTCCTGGCACGTATTTTCCTGAATTCCACAGAAATCAGAAGTGCACTCATGCACTGGCCTTCAGAGTCCTCAATACTCTTTCATGCAACCTCTTGCATGAAGCCACAAAAGAACCAGACTGAAAATCAACAAACTCAACAGATAGGAAAATTTATCTATCCCTGCAGATGGCCTCTAACATACATCTACAACATATGCATCAACACATAAAGACATTCATTCGTAAACACACAAATATTCAAGTGTAGAAAAAAATTCTCTTTGTATTAATAAAAATGCATGTTACAATTTGGGTAAGCTCAGATTGTTGTAGAGACTTGGCTTCCTCCTTTCTCTCCCTTATGTTCTATATCAATATTCGAACTCTCCCAAAAATAAGATGCTAAGATCTTTTTACAAGAAGGGGCTCCTCGAGCTCTTCCCTCCCTCTCACCTACTCTCATTGAGTACTATCAATTACATTGAATGGGCCATCTAATCCGAATCGCATCTAGATCTCAGCCTATTGTTAGCCATTAAAGGCGACTCTAACTACAGCCTGCTCAAAGGCATGTCTTTGGCTCTTCCAACCTTACAAAAATTTAATACATTTTCAAATTTTGAAATGTGAGAGGATTGTGCCTCTCTCCTCCATTGAATGCACGTTGAATGTGCTGACTAGCTGGCATGTTGTTGATGTGAAGCAATGCTTCTGCATCATAACATTATATGGATTTTTGTATCTAAGGAAAATCCTTCCTTCATTTCATGTCACATATCTGACAAAATGTTTGTTGCTGAAATAGAAAGGTAGTACAACCACTGGTTGAATTTTTTCCATGAAAAGAGAAAAAAGAAATTCGTACCTCTGCCTTGGAAAGTTGGGGATTTCATATTCATAAATATGAGCAAGATTGATGAATTCATGGGCAACTTCCACAGCCTCAATTTAAAATATGATGAAAAAAGTAAAAGGGTTCGACCCTAGTCGTATTTTTGTATAACATATATTGGTTTTTGGTTTCAACAATTCTTTCATTAATGTTACTCTGAATGAAAACAAATACAATGCCTCAGGCACTCGCGCTTGTGACATCGACGACCTGGAAATGATACTCATCACCAATGAGTCGTACACGCAGAGAGGAAAATGTATGGGTGATAAAAGTGCCCAATCCCTTACTGTCATGCCAAAGAGTACAACATATCAGAGTAGCACTCCAATCACCCACCAAATTAAGAAATTAACCCACAGTTCTTCAGGCAGAGGAGGAGATATGAACCATCCTTCTGAAAAAATTGAAAGTTCTCATAAACTTCCCTTGAGGAAGAAAAGAGAAAAATTGTGCAAGAAGAACCCTCAATGTTGACCAACCATAGAACATTTCTCACCAGAACCCTCAGATGGAAATAATTGAGACCGAGAGCTTCGACGAAGAGGAGTCTTTTGTATTTCAAAGTGTTTTTTTTTATAGCAAGTCCAAAAATTTGATTATTCAAAAAAGAGATGTAAAGAATAAAAAGGGGAAATATCATTTAGATATTAACCTACAGAACATGTGGCCTTCCCAAATTTCCCAAATAATTCGAGCAACTGGAGACGCTCTAGATAATTCTATTAGAGGCCTTGAAGCAGAGAATGTCAGGTTAAATGAGCGAATCAAAGAATTGGAGGAATATTTAATGCATCTTCCAATACTTGCTAGTCCTTTAGAAATGATTGGGCCTACCACCCCTGCAACAAAATTAAAAGGGTTGGCAAGCCTCCTCACATCATCCTAGGGCTATGTGGAGAAGAATATCAATAAAATAATGGAATTGATAATAGAGGCTTGGGATATTTCAAATATCATGGTCTCTTTTGGAACGAGAGCACACGCTTTTCATGAATATCTACAGGAATACTTGAAAAACAAGGACGGTTTCTACCTTGATGAGCTTGTACCATTTGGTTTTAAAGTTACCAATATGTCTGAGTTGAGAGGAAGGGAGGAGGATATCCCTTCTCCAAACCAGATAAAACAACTAATGCATGTTGGAAGGAAAAGGTTAAAAACATGAATATTATTGTCCAAGCATGGAGCTAGGTCATAACCAAAAGAGAAGAATTATTCAAGAAGCTAACTAAGATATATCTAGATTGCAACACCAATGAGGTCCAAGAACCCAAATTGATACTCAACTGGTTTTTTTTAACCAAGCAAACATTTGATGAACAAGTTGAGATATTTAAAGGGTTATCATTTGAAAAATTCTATGGCATTCTTGAGTATAATGAAGATGACGTGGAAAACTGTCTAGTTGATTATTCGATTAAAAATCAAGATATTGAAGAAGCTTTGCGAAACATTTCTATTGATCTAAGGGACTTGGAAGGTGAGCTATTCAATATAGAAATATGGCATGAAATCAACGAGGATCCAATGAGGAGCTACATAGACGAGTGGTTTTAAAAGGTTGTCGACAAACTTACCGATGTAGGGAAAAGGAAGGTTGAGACGGTTCCTGTAACCGTTGAGGAAATCCATAAAAAGAAATTAGCGAGCAAGTGAAAAACTAGGAGATACCATCATAGTAATTTCATATTGATCACATATTTCTGTATTTATCAATATCTTCATCCAATTACTCCACCTCTTTAAATAGAAAGGTTTAATCGAAGAATGATAATTTATTTTTTCTTCTTAACAGGGCTTGTTGCCTTTCATCACCCACTTTCTTCTTTCTACGAAATTCATTCTTATACATATTTTCTTTATGGTCCATGGGAGCCCCAATCCCAGTCATTATGACAAACGCATATTAATTTCAGAGAATATGTATTGAACTATATATTTTTTTAGAAATTCCAAGAGAGTATTTTGGGAACAATCTCGTCTGTACTTTGTAACCCAGTTTTTTTTTCTGAATATAAAGTATTTGAGGTTGATCTATCATTATCTACATTTGATATGCCCATGTACTACTCTCTCAAAGTTCTCTTATTCATGCAGATCATTTTCTTTTAGTTTTTATGTGATCATAAATCTTTATCCCTACTATGATGAATGTGAGGAAGTTATGTTTATTTGCTTTAAATGGTTGGATGTGTGTGTTTCCTGGTCCATTCTTAGGAACTCTATTTTTAAAAGAAAATAAAAATATTTTATGTTTTCTTTTATATCTATTTTACTTTCCTTTGATGAACTTCTTTAAAATTCCCACATTTTACAAATCTTGGACAGAGTACCACCACTATAAAAACACAGGAGGATTTGCATCATCATGAGGTTGTCGTTTCAGTCCTAATGGATTCAATCATCAACAGGATTCCATGATTGCGCAATGATTTCCAAGGATTCTATAGCGTGCACACAACTTGTGGTTTCTCTCCCATGTTTTCTTTCTCTTCTTCCTCTTGGGTCTTGACATCCTTTTATCCTAGACACAATTAAACCCAACATTAATGTTAATTCTAGATATTCAAGGTATAAAATTTCCAAGAGAAAATTTAATGAAATAGATGCATAGGCATAAAACAAGCATGTATCTCCTATCCAAAACAACCATTACTTCTCTAATGATAAGATGATATTGCAAATCAAATCATGAGAGATGGAAGTGATTGAGTTATAAACAAATTATATGTAAACCATTTCGATGTAGGACTGATATTAACAATGAAGTGATGAAAAGCTAAAGCCAAACTTTGAAAATGCAAAAAAATGTTTGGTGTTATAATATACTCTAGAATTCATTGTCCAAAGTCCTTAAACAATGTCATTATAATAGGGTAATGAGGCTTCAACAAAATTCATATTTTATCCTTCTCAATCTATGGATTCACATTCTAGTGCTCTATTTATTAACACGTTTTCATTATCATTATTAGATGTTAGGAGCATTAAGTAGAAGGAAACTAAAGGAAAATATGGAGAGAAGAAAACACCTTTCCTATCCACTCCTATCCAACATAAACATAAGTGTGAATACCACAAATGGATCAAGTAAGAAAGAAGATGAGACATGATGACATGGTCTTTTATTAAGGTTAACTATTCATTTTTCAATGATGTAGTGAGATGACAATTCAATCTAATGCATAATATGTTGGACACACCGACCACACTGAGAGGGGGGGTGAATCAGTGTAGGGATCTTTTACACTTCTTTCAAAACTTTAGTTAGAAACATATTATTCATTCATACTTATCTACTTGTATGTATCAACAACATTCATCAATATTAGAGATCTATAAACCATCACCATAATAGACACAAAGAACACCATATATATGTGTAAACTTGTGTATTATGTGTTACAGGAGACTACAATCTCTAGGGTTTATCAACACCAACTAAAAAGAGAATCATCTCTAAGAGAGAACCAACTCTCAATACAATACCCAAATTGCATATATCAACACCAACTAAGAAGAGGAATCGATCCCTCAAGTATAAGACCCATATTCTATACAGAAATAAAGATGTCAATAGCTGTGTGACCTGTCTATACTGCAACATGCATATGCACGTGACCTCTTCCACTGCCAGCCTGCGTACACTATCATAAAACTAGGGAATCCATTATTTTTCACCTATGAAACTTTCCTTCCTCTATCACATCCACTAGTAACATGTCACTGCAACCCACCTATCACTGCAACCAACCTGTGACATGCATACATCATCATACATTTTCCTCAACCAAGTACAAGTATCTCAAGGGTGTGAGCTATAAGAACCATATCAAAATTGTACCATACATAAGAGTGTTTCTCACTCAATCAATAAACCAACATACACCATATCCATATCTCACAACATCCACACCAAGAATGCTTCAAGAATTCACCATACCATAAGCATAAGTGATCATGAAAAACAACCAAGAAACCATACCAAAAGTTTTGTAACAGATCTAAACCTATAAACTATTGTCCTGGGAACTTGCTTCAGAATTCAGGAACCTGGCACCATCACTTACTCAATATTTTCATGTCCTTTCCATGTATACACGAACTTTGCTTCCTCAACACACGTATGTATGCTCCCTTGCCTTCTATGGCCTGCATATGTACATGACCTACTACATTGTCATCCCACGTACTTAGGGATGATTTTAAGGATGGAAATTTATTTTAAAATGTAGAAACCTTGGAAAATATTGCTAATCCTTCATATGCCAACTATAATTGTTTGGCGATATTTTTGTAAAAATATTCAAATTTCTAAGGATTTTATATAGTTTTTATAAAATTTTGGTGATTTTTAAGGTAAAATAATTTTATCCTATAGAATTTGGGTGAATCATTTTTAAAATAGCGAATCTCGTTTTTGGAAAAACCATGGAAAATTATCCCATTAGCAAAATTTATCCCCTAGAATCATCCATGCACGTACTACTTCAAAAAACTAAGGTTTTTTTAACCTCCAAAACGTTTTCCATCAAACATCCTTAGTGCCTCAGACATGAAAAACTTCTAATGTGTTCATGAGTACCTTCAATGAATCTTTCACAAAAAATAGATCTTCAATATACTCCAAATATTCTTTCACATAAGAGACCCTTTCTCTCTTATTTATAATTCTCCAAGTAGGTTCCTATAGGGGTTATATTCTAACCAACTTTACCCAACTTCCTTATTTTAGGGCTAATCCACTTCTAACCACTTTATCCACAAATAGTAATCTCTCCACTTCTAGTTGCAGCTAACTTATTTTTAATCTTTTTCTTGTTTCAACAACTTAACCCATGACTAACCACTTTGACTCGTCAAATTCTTCTAGGATATTCGAGAATCATTTGACTTCTTTGACCTTATAGGGGATTCTATATAACTCATGAGGCTTATCCAACATCACGTGGTCATAAATCTCTAGCCGTGAGGAGTTATGTGACATTCCACATATCATCGGAAATGGAATGATATGTACTATCCATCCATGATAGTATCACCTACAAGTTCATTCATATTCATTACATTATTCTTCAACCAAACTTGGGTTCCCTAACCACACTGCTAGGAATGCTCAGCGACTTAACCATTTGGACTTTGCAAAGCGTATTCCCGTGAGGGATTTCACCATAAGGGGACCACTTTGTAGTTCATCCATTTTATACTTCCTACCAAACATGACATGAGATCAATGTGACAACTTCCTTTACTATCAAAACATCATTATGACACCACTTGACATCAACCCTTTGACATCAATTACATCAATGAAAACATAATTCAACAATCAATAAATCAATGATACAAGCTCATCACTTTGAAAATACTTGACATCAACCATTTGACATCAATCCTTTGATATCAATGAAAACATAATACAGCAATATCCCCCTTTGGAATTGATGGCAACACCAACATTGGTGTCAACACTAATCATTGATGAGAACACCTAGACATGTAAATGCTCATGCTCAAAGTGGTCATCGCTCCTCATCAATGTTCATTTCTCCACATCAATGTGGTTATATATCCCCCTTTGACATACATGGAAAAGGATATATCTCTTTGGGTTTTCTCTCTCCCTGACTGAACTATCCCTGAGGTTGCTCCTCCTGAATGCATTGTCTCGTGGGGTTCTCTCCATGCATATGATGAATCTCTCCCATTTTTAAAAAGGATATCATTCTGATGCAATGTTGGTAACATGGATTCCAATCATATCTATCATCTCTTCATATGGAACCTGTAACCAATCATGGGAAGAAGAATAACTCCCCCTGTGGGTATGTCTCCCCCTATGTTTTCTGCAAGATGAAAAATATGTTACCATTGCAATCTCTTTCTACCGCAAATGTTGTTTCTCAACTAGAATAAGAATGATTTTCTCTTCCTATGACGATCCTTGGACATGTCCATGCATCAACGATCTAAACTTGTTCCACGCCATACATCTAGTGTATTACAATCATACATACTATCTCATGCATCAACCATGAAGAAAATTATATATCAACATTGAATAGTGAATCATGAATAAACCATAAACCATGTGCATATTGTTCCATACCATGTGCCAACCATGCACATCCACACCATACAATATACCATAAGATCTCATCATTGAAGTATTGTAACATCCTGCTCTATTGAGCACATTTTTATTGAATTATTCTTTGACGACACTTGCGTGCAAGTGATCCCACTATGGTACATTGTGATTTCATTTCGATTATGGATTATACATGATGATGTGATGTATTGTGACTTATTTTTATTTGATTTATATGTATTGGCATATGGTATTGATGAGTTTTCCTGAGTGTGAAGGGAACATGACAGGTTATGGATGCTGATGGCATCAATGGATTTCCTTGGACTCTGGATTGATTCAAGGAGTGAATTGTATTTTGATTAGTATTTCATTTACACACTTGTGACATATGATTTATTACAGTATGATTTATGTATATGGATTATTCACATGGGTTTTCTCAATGGATGTCGTTTTGATGATGCTTGCTAATCTGACTCACATAAGGAGTAGAGGGGCCATGCACAAAAACCAAACATTGAGGGAGAAGTGTGGCAGCATCCCTGTCACAGCCTACTAGCACTCTCCTCGTGGTATGAACTGTAGATTAACAATTACCTAGTTCGAGAGGTCCACGATGTCGTGAGTCTAGACTCAGATAGTTGCTCACAAAGATTTCTAAGGGGCGCGCAATAAGGAAGAGTCCTTATTCCTTAGAAGCCCTTAGTCTCTTACAAGGTCAACCGAGTGGAGTGTTGACTCCAAGGGTTGGACAAAATTCCAAAACCAGTCAAAAGGTAAGTGGAACCCTTGGAACATGGAGGTGTGTCTTGAAGGGAATGTCGTGTAATTAAAAAATTGAGTCAATAAATCTAGGTGGCCTAGAAAACATTGAAATGATTAGACTTGTTGGAACAAAATAATTAATTAAACCATAAATCATTAATTATAAAGCCCAATAAAATTCTAAGCCTAAGTCTACAACTAGGTCTAAGTCTAAATTTAATTAAAGGACTAAATGAATTATGACATAAGTTAAAATATTGGAGAATATAATCAAACTCTAGGAAAAGGGGAATAAAATCTAAAGACCGGATAGAATGCACATGTGTGCATGGAATTAATAAAAGGGATTTTTAAAATAGAAAGAAATAAAATATGAGAGAATAGGAGTACAGATAGAAAAATATATAGAGTCAAGCTACCACTAAGTCTAACTAGAATAAGACTCCTAATACAACTCTAAATAAGATATAGTTAGGAGACACTCATAGAAGGGACAACTAAGAGAAAAAATAGGAACACATTGGAGAATGTGAGGGAAAATGGATTTTTAAATAAATTAAAAAGATTATTTACTTGTGCAACTTGGGGAGAGTGGGATAAGTGTCTGGGTGAATATTAATAATTAAAATAATTAAAAAGATAATTAATTTTGCATGAGGACATGTGTCATTTGGGATATTTCTATAAAACAAATGGTGTAGAAAGAAAATGGATCTCAGTTTTTCTTGGTAAGGTTATGCTGCCAAAATGGTTTTGACTATGTGTTACTTGTGAGAGTTGGGATACCAAGCTTGAGAGAGAGTGGAAGCTCTATCTTGTGAGGAAAATCTTGGAGCTATTGTTTGTTGGTTCTTGCGTGTGACCCCTTTGCAACTCGAGGGGATAAGGGGGAAGAAGAGTACCCCTAGTGTTGGATAGGAGGTATCGGTGAAGTTTTGATGATTAGCAAGCGATAGAAAGAAAGGAGAAAAAGTATTTGAAGGACAACGTCAACTCTCTGTCCTCCATTGTTATAGTATTTTATTGAATCCTAGATTAGCAAGAGTACATTGTTATTTTAAATTTGTGTATGATCGATTTAAAACTCTGTTGTAATTTTGTATCAATTGGGAAAGTGCATTGAAGAAAATTTTTGATGGTGAAATTTCCATTGATCATTGTCCTTGAATTGAAACCTCAATAAATTTTTGAGGATATCTTGATCACACTCATTTCAGTTTATATGCAATCATTTCAATTTATATGTAGAGTTCCATTTTTAGTCATTGTAAAATTTAATTTGAAAGTGAATTGTAGTCAACACACTCTCATGATGAATCCTATTGTATCAGATCTTGTATATGGTCATGCACTTGTGTTAACATTACGCAGACTTGAATGTTGTTCTTGTTGGTTATGAATAGAGGGGGTGATGCCTCTGTTCTTGTAAATTAATTAAACCTCAACATAGACTTTTATTATTCTATTATTGACAAAAGATTGAACGAATAGATTAACGGATATCTACCAGATCATTTATATTGGAATGCAACCCAAATATCGATTCCTTAATCGCTACCATTAATTTATGAGTATGTTAGGTTAAATGATTACTTACCCAATTTATAAATTCATTGTGGTCTTTTAATATTTTATTGAAAGTCCAGATATTGAATGCGTATAGTTGTTCCTAAGTTGTTATCATTTCTAGAATTGAGTTATAAAAAAAATTGTGGCGATGTCGATATGCCATGTATTGGGATTGACATCGTAACAAATTTCATTGTAAGAGGAGAGATTTGTAACTAGATTGATTCGTTGTGAAAATGTTAGAAGTATAACATTTCAATTCAACCACTATATGTTGCATTGATTTTAATTTGTTGTGATAGTTTCTTAAGAAGTTTGCATGGTATAAAATTGCATAGGGTCATGGTTCTATTTAAGACGGATCCTGAAGATATCCGGGACATTTGTTGTTAATAGTTGGATTATATGTATAATAAATTTTTGGATTACGTTGTTAATGCATTTGTAGCCTTGAAATTATGAAGAAGTGTGGGCACTGTTATTAAATTTCAAGTCGGAATTTTTAGAATTTGTATGGTCATTATCAAGCTACTAGATTTCGAATTTTAATGGTTAGAATCACGCTGACATTAATATGCAGACCTGAGCTAATAGACTAATGTTTATTGCATGTTTATTCAAAGCGTTGGATTGGAACTTGCTTGGTATTCAATGCTTAATTATCTTTAAATAAGAAAACATATATAAGAATTTCTTTGGTCATTGGTATCCAAAGATTGGTAGTCTGGATATTGAGCATTGTAAAGATCATCAGTGATTGATTATGCAAATAAATTCTTGAATTTATTTTTTATCTTAGTAATTACCGTGGCATTATTATAGCAATACTAATAGTTAAAGATCACCTTGTTTGTAGCATTTAACTATGATTTACTGCGTTGTAATCGTGGATGTAGTGTATAAGTTGCACATAATTATTACTATAGTGTTTGGGTCACTGTCATATATTGGAATCTAAAATTAATTGCGTTTACTATATTACAAGCCTTGAATTTTGTGTAGTCGGTAAATTGTGTCTACCAAATTAAATTAATAATTTTAAGTGATTGTGGTATATGGATAACCAAGAGTGGCGTGTATCCCCGACACTCGGGCCAAGATCCACACATGATTGTTCTAAACCTACCCCCTTGAGTCTGATTGACTCTTCGATTCCCCACAGAGAATCCCGCACACACACAATGGTGTGTTTCCATAGGTCCTTATGAGTATGCCCACGTGATCAAACAATAGGCATCAACCCAAATCTCTTGATCAACAATATGGTCGCGCCCTTTACCGAATTGGGATTTTGGGTTTCGCAATATCACGATTCATGTTGTCAAGTTTCTTATCTCTTCAACCTTCGAAACCCGAAATTTCGAATTGCTGAAATCTTTGGCCGCGTCCTCCTCCACAACTGCGTCACATTTTGCGACTTCGGGAATTCTGGTGCAAAGAACCCCAGCCTCTTGTCTTCGAAAACACCAAAATGCCGAATCCCGATACGTTCATGCTAAGCCCTAATATTGGCTCATTGCCCCTTAATTGGGGCATATTATATTAGTAATGTTATTTTATTTATGTCAGCTTTAGGCCATTAGTTGTAATTATACCTCCTAGTCTCCTATATATACCAAGGAGACATTCTCATTTTGAATCATCTTGTACTTGAACATTTAAGTGGGGTAAAAGGAGGTTCCCCCTCAAAGAGGCTTATTATCTGAAATTATCTCTTTTTCAAGGCGTTGAGTACTTTTCCTGAGGTTTTTCTATGCTATATTGATTTTTGGTTCTTATCATATGGTATCAGAGCTCAAGGTCTTGGGGTTTCGCTGCTACATTTCAGACACCATGGAATTTTCGTTATAACTATTTTTCTACAACGTTTCAGAAGGAACATCTTGGAGGATATTTATTATATGGATCAAGGTACGTTGGGTTCAAAAATCATCTCCTGAGGCCTTATACTTTCGTAGATACAACCTATACAAGATAGGGTTCTGGAATCATCCTAAAATGAGTCATTGCGGAATTTTCGCTACAAAACATTTTCTATAATGTTTCAGGCCCTGAAATCCATAGGGAATTTATAGAAATTAGTAAGGTATCCGTGGTAAAAATTTTAGCTTCTGGGTCATCTTAAATTTGTAGATACACCTTGTGTAAGATAGGGTATCTGACTAGTCCTATTGACTAGTCTCAAGAAGGTGTTCGAGGTAAAAAAATCATAACTTCTTGCTAGAGTATCCAAATTGAGTGGGACTAGTTTCATTGGATCGTGGACATTCTGTAGTATTTTGGGTGCAAGTTTTAGAATTTGATATAAATCATTTTGTGTAGGGCATGCTATACAAGTGAGCTCTCCTGGAAAGGCCAAAAATCGACAAGTTGTGAGGAAGTTACCATAAATTCCACTTGGCACATCCAATTTTGATCAGACCTATGGCATTACAGAGAAGAAATATCAAATAACTACCTAAAAGAAAGTTTCATACCTAGAAGGGTTGAAACTTGGGAGATAGAACAGAATAAATATTGTCTAGCAGAACTGCCTCAAAATCAAGATTCAAAAGTGATACTTGGCCAACATACCACCAAAAAAGGGACCATCTACACCAAATAAGCGTCCAGAATATCCTTATTGGACTCTTGATGAAGGTGAAGAAATGCGTAGGGACATAAACGAACTACAAAAGAAGATGGATTCAATGGAAGCTAAGTTGGATACTAAGATGGATTCAATGGAAGCTAAGTTGGATATTAAGATGGATTCAATGGAAGCTAAGATCATGGAAGTATTGAAAAATTTTGTAATAGAGAAGACACCCGAAAGTGAAAATACATCCCATGAAATTCATGATGAGGACACAAGGAAGGTGAATCAAGAATGGAGAAACTCCAACTTTGGTTTGAAAACCAACCACGTTCCTAAGATTGATATGAGGAAGTTTTATGGCAAGGACTCAATCACATGGATACTTCAGATGGAGAAATTCTTTGATCTCCATAATGTGCCACATACACAAAAGGTACAAATTTCTTCTTTATATTTAGAACCTAATCAATTTGTTTGTTATCGATGGATTTTTTCTCCCAAATCACTCGTCACTTGGACAATTTTCACGAAAGAAATGATAGCACACTATGAGGATACAAGGAGCAATATCTTTTTTAGCCAATTGATAAATCTCAAACAAAAGTGTTCTGTTACCGAGCACATTGAAAACTTCCAAATATTGAATATAAAGGTAATTGATATTCAAGATGAGCACTTGATTGATGTATTCATACGAACTTTAAAGGATAACATTCAACATGAGGTTCGCCTTTGGGAACCCAAATCATTGGAGAATGCATTTAAGGTGGCAAGAAATGTTGAAAGTAAAAATATGGCTATGGATACTAGAAGGACCTATCCTAACATC
>JASDQU010107420.1:111901-125417 GCA_032191745.1 Picea mariana | reverse complement strand
GATCACTTGCAAGCAAGTGTCCTCAAAGAATAAGTTTTCTCAGTGCGCCAGAGTGGGATGTTACATACACCCCCTCTTGGTCTAAACTTCATCCCAAAGTTTCATAGTATAAATGCCGAAATAAATGTATCATAGTATCATAAGTCTATCTATCAAAAAAAAATGGAAACTGCTGGCGCATATCATATGCATCCTCCCAGGTCACCGAGTGCGGACTATAATTGTCCCACTGGACCTTGACCTGATCTACCATTCGACGTCGTAACTGTTGAATGCGATGATCTAAGATGTGGACCGGCTCAGCCGTGAGTTCTCCCTCGTCCGATACCTGCAAGGAACTCATGTCAATAACATGTGTAGGATCACTGATATAATGTCTCAAAATAGATACATGAAAAACATTGTGCATACGCCTCAAGGAATCAAGCAAGGCTAGTCAATAGGCCATGGGCCCCTTTCTCTCCACAATCTTGAAAGGTCCCATGAACCTAGGAGAGAGTTTATCTCCCTTTCCAAACTTGATCAAACTCTTATGCGGTTTAACCAGAAAGAATATTCGATCGCCGACCTCGTAACTATAGTCGACTCGGTGCGCATCGGCATAACTCTTCTGTCGATCCTGCACTTCTTTAATCCTTTGTCTTATGGTTTGCATTTGCTCTTCGATTTCTTGGATCACTTCTGGTTCCACCAGAGCCCTATCCTCAATCTAATCCCAACTCAAGGGAATCTGACACGGTCGCCCATAAAGAAACTCGAAGGGCACCATTTTAATGGTGCTTTGGTAACTGTTGTTGTAAGAAAACTCCACTAGTGGCAAGAATTCCTCCCAATTCTTTTGTTGGTCCATCACGTACATGCGCAACATGTCTTCCAAAGTTTGGTTCATTCATTCGGTATGTCCATCAGTCTTTGGGTGATACGTTGTACTAAAGTTAAGTTGGGTTCCCAAGGCCTCTTGGAAACTCATCCAAAATTGTCTAGTAAACACCGATCCTCGATGAGATATAATCCTCTTAGGCATGCCATGCATCCTCACAATCTCATTGATGAAAAATCTAGCTATGTCAGGTGCCTGATACGTGGTGCACATAGGAATAAAGTGAGCACTCTTCGTCAAAGTGTCTACTACTACGAAAATCAAGTCGTGTCTCCTTCCTATCAGTGACAATCCAACAATAAAATCCATCGAAATAACCTCCCATTTCGATTTCGGGATGGCATCTGGTTGAAGTAATCCTGCTGGGTGTCTATGTTCAACCTTTACTTGCTGACACTCTAGACATCTGGCCACATAGTTGACTATGTCAGCCTTCATTCCTGTTCAGAAGAATAAGGGTTTAAGGTCTGCCCTCATCTTCGTGACTCTCGGGTGAGCCATGTAAACTACTCTATGAGCCTCGCTAAGGATCAACATCCTCAACTCGTCATTTGGTGGTACGTAAATCCGACATTTAAACCTTAATAACCCATCACTATCAAAGAAAATCCCTCATATTGTGGTACCATCATTATGTTTTGTCCGATAAAACCCTTGACCTCTTCATACCAGTCATCGTCACGCTGTAAAGTTAGAATCTTTTCACGTAGATTCATCTGAAGATGCAACACCGAAAAGAAGCGTGCTCTCCAACTCAAAGCATCCACCACTCGGTTAACTGTTCCCTTTATGTAAGTAATCTCAAAGTCGTATTTGCTAAGCAGTTCTGACCAATGTCGTTGTCATGTGTTCAAGTCGCTTTCCGTAAAAATGTGTTGTAGTCCACAATGTTCAGTCTTTAATTCAAATTTTTGTCCAACCAGGTAGTGTCTCCAAACCTTCAAGGCATATACGATGGCTAATAACTCCAAATCGTGTGTCGCATAGTTCTCTTCATGCCTTCTCAGTTTACTCGAAATGTAAGCAATCACTCGTCCATCTTGCATCAAGAATCCACCTAAATCTTCCTTGGATGCATCAGTTCATACCAAGAAGTCCACGTCCATGTCAGGGACCTTTAGTATCAACACTGTTGTCAACAACTCTCTAAGCCTCCGAAATGATTCCATGCATTTCTCGGTCCAAACAAACTTCTTGTTTTTCTTCTACAATTCCATGATCGGATTTTCTATTTTCGAAAATCCCTCGACAAACCATTGATAGTATCCTGCTAAACCCATAAAGCTATGCACTTCCATGACGTTTTTCAGCGCAGGACATTCCATAATAGCCTCGACCCTTTCAGGATTCACGGTGATGCCTTCGCTAGAGATGACATGCCCTAAGTAGTGATTCCTCGATTGAGAAACTGAGCATTTGGACAACTTCTCATACAATTTGTGCTTTCACAGACACTGTAGTACCAAGCACAAGTGCTCGTCATGCTCCTCTGTCATCCGAGAGTAGATCAAAATATCATCAATGAATACTTGGACAAACTTGTCCAAGTAATCTCGAAACACCCCATTCATCAAACTCATAAATACCCCTAGGGTGTTTGTCAGTCCAAACGGTAAAACAGTAAACTCATAATGTCCAAACCTCGTCTTAAAGGTGGTCTTAGGGACGTCATCCTCCTTGATCCTCAATAGGTGATACCCTGATCACAAATCAATCATGGAGAACACCATCACACCATTCATTTGATCGAACAGATCATCAATTCTTGGCAAGGGATACTAATTCTTGATCGTAGCCTTGTTCAGTTGACGGTAGTCAATGCAAAGTCTCCACAATCCATCCTTTTTTCGTATGAAAATAACGGGTGCACCCCACGGTGACACACTAGGACGTATCAGTCCCAGGTCTAGCAACTCCTTCAGTTGCATTTTCAACTCTTTTAACTTCGGGTTCGACATCCGATAAGGCATTCTTGCTATCAGTTCAGTCCCTGGTTTTAGGTCTATGGTAAACTCCAATTCTCTCTCCGGCGACATCCCAGGTAACTCCTCCAAAAACACGTCCGCAAAATCTCTCACCATCGGAAGGTGCCCAAGACCTTATGCTACTCCCTTTCCATTTAACACAAGGATCGCATAAATCTTGCACCCATTGCGCATACTCTTCCATAACTGTAAGAGAGAGATGAACCTCAGGGAAACTTCCTGGTTTCATCCTACAATCACACATCTCTGTCCCTCGTCATCGATCAAGCTAAACCATTTTGTCTTACAGTTGAGTATCTCCTCATGCGATTCCAACCAATCCATACCAATTATGACATCATAAGATCCTAAGATCGTGACGTACATGTTGGTCCTCATGAAAATCTCTGCCAGGTTAAGGTCACAGCCCGTAACCTTTCCTCCAACCTTTTGTTTGGCTCCCGAATCCATCTCTATGAAGCTAAACTCATCCTATTTGACTGCCTTTACCTTAATCCTTTTTAGTGCTTCACCAACAATAAAACTCTCGGTAGCCCTGGGATCTATCAAAATAATAAGGGTATGGTCAGCGATAGTACCTGTCATCTCGAGCACACTCGACTGATGCTCTGCCTGGCGGTTATTCACCACTGCATGAATTCAATGGGCCTTGCCCATATCTCCCACGGTATTGGGTCCGGCTGATCTAGATGCTTTTGTCCTTTCCACAGGGCAGTCGCACTGGTAGTGTGGCTCCCCACATGTCAATCACCCCTTCTTCGACCCAATAGTCCTAGTACCCAAAGTAGAAGATGACGGCCCACCCGCCTGGAACCCTGGTCTGTTCTGCTGAATAGGCCTAAACTGTTGTTGTTGCGGGTGATGGTGTTGTTGATGCTGTGGTCCCCAGTAAGGTGTCCACTACTAAGGCGGCGGTCATCGGGGTGTAGTGAAAGTGGATCCCCTCTGGAAGCCATGATATCCCAGTGTATGTCTCACTGGTGTCTGGTGTTGCTGTGTTCCAAATGAAACCTGCCCTGTTGGTCTCGCTGGAGTCTTGGTCTTACCCCCACTGATGAGCTCCTCCTCTGCTATGAGGGCCTTCTGGACGACATTGTGCAAGGTTTGAGGCATCAAAATCCTAACCTTTTCACGCAGGTTGTTGTTNATAAACCTATTCACCTTAAGTTTCTCGGTGTTAAGGTGTGGAGCATACCAAAGCAGTTTCATAAAACGAGCCTTGTACTCGGGCACCATACGACCTCCCTGTCATAAGGCGCTGAACTCATTGAGCTGACGCTCAATGAATTCCTCTGAAAGGTGCCTCTCTCGCAATCGTTCCTTGAACAGTTTCCATGACACATCTTCGATGGCCATGTCAGCTGTGGTAGGAGTGTCTTCCACCATATAAGAGCGCTCCCCTTCAATTGAAAGATCGCCATGCGGACCTTCATGTTGGAGGTATAATCGTGAAGTGCGAAGCACATCACCATGTTCTCCAACCATGCCTCGGCGCCGACACCATCCGGGGCACCAAAAACCTCAGGAAATTTGACATTCTCGAGTTCACGGTGAATGCTACCAGTAATGGCCGATGCGTGCGGTGGAACCTCAGCGGGTGTTGGCACTCTGGCCTCATCTCTGTCCAAACGGCTGATCAGTGCCTTGAACATGTGCTAAAAAAGATCTCATCATCCTGACAACATCACCAACTATTATCTTCTTCTGTCCGAGAACCTGCTCGTCTCCCTGGGGTTTAGACCCCTCAGGTGTGGATGCTACTGAAGGCATCACGCCTCCTCCCCTAGCACCCCGTTGTCTGCCTCCGCGACATCCTCTAACCATCATTACCTAGATGCACACAAGTCAACTCAATTAGAAACAATATAATCAAATAATAACAATGAAAGACGTAGCGATCCCAAGTCACGGGTTGAACCTGCTCTGATACCATATGTAACGGTCCTCCTCATTACGATGACAAACCTCTTATAACAAGTGTAAAATTTTATTCTTTTGTGAGTGTGTGTGCAAGGGTAACAAGTCATTACTCCACACCACCACATGACGACGAATCATGATGCATGAAACTACGATATCAACATAAAGATCTAACACACACATCAACATCGGTCAGCAATGAACAACAATCAACCGACCAAATAATAAGAATGACTACCCATCCGTCCTACCCTGCAATGGTTAGGACCTCAAAGACACATAAGCAATGCTCAAGTCCAAGTTCCCATCGATTTTAACCATTTAAGGTCTCAGTGATGGTGACTGTTCTGACGAACATGGAGGTGTCTACATCCTTCCCAACACTAGCAGACCAAGCAATAAAATGATTTCAACCAAGTACAACAATAATTAATGAACAACCACGAACTCTACGGAAAGTGAAAATCTGAAGGACTCTGACAACAACCAACCATCAATAAGACAAGGCATTATCTTCGACTCAATTAGCATTAAATAATGATTCGTTACTCCCTTTAATTTCCATTAGTTGACGAGTTTCCAAATCTACCCTTAAAAATAATGTAAATTCAATTAATTGCAATTCCCCAATACTAATGCATAATAACTGATTGTATAACATTAATGAATAACATACCATACTACTAATTTACCTCACAATACAATCTAACACATTTGGCCATTAATATTTCATGTCAATATCTACCATTAATTCTTATCAAGTGTGTAAGTATAATAATTGACATAATTGACTTGAACCAAATAAAAACATAATATATGATAGATAAAAACATAATATATGATAAATAGGAAAGTCCAAAATAATGAGATGTCATTGAATAACCTACCATACTACTATTTTACATCACCATACAATAACTACCACATCACATTTTATATTACCATAACTAAATATAAGGATGACCACCTTGCACCTTATATGTTATCTATAACAATTACATTAACATTTCCATAGACCAAATAACATAGAATTTCAACCTTACCCTAAACATTAGTATTGACTTTAAATATCACATTACATTAACTTTACCATATACAATAATAGCATTGAAAATTGGCATTACCCAAATAATTAGCATCATCATTAACATTCAGTACATAAAGCTTAATGTAAACAATAATAACAATATTTCATTTATATCACCTCGCCTTGCAATAAGATAGCAATCACCTTAAATCGTATAGGTGGCAATTTCTAAAGTATTCCTAATCACACTCCAATTAATCACAGATTCTTGATACAAAGGTAATAGTCTAAACACTAGATGCTATCATTAAATAAATAGTAAATTAATCATGGCATTAACATAAAGCAAAGCTAGGTAATTAATTCTAGAGCATAGATAACAATGCTACCTGTCATTTATCAAGTGCAAAATCCTGGCATTAATAAATAGCAATGAAAGGCGTTTAACACCATTCGATGCTAGGGAAGGGTAATGCCTCAGGAGTTAATACTGAAATCATTTGGCTTGATGGAAAATTAACTGGCGGATGGGAGTATTATAGGGAGAATTGTGGCCCAATGTCAAAAAGGAGATAAGTGCCGAAATTTAACATTACAAAAAGGAATGACACTTAAGGCGGTGCAAGACACACCTGTGCAAGGCATGGCGACCAAGGGCAAGGCAGACAGGACTAGGTTGGCCAGGAGAGCAAAAGTGCAGGGATAGCTTCTGTCCCAAGCAAGGCGCACAGGGGTACAGCCGTCTATGTTAAGGTTCTGCGAAATTCACTGCCCAAAATTTAATTCCTGCAAATCGAAATGGTCGCTAAAGGGTACTGTCCCAACAGCTGTCATTCCTTCTATTTAATGTTGACTGCTAAACCAACTGTCACTAAAAACTTCTGTCAAGATTGAAGGAGATAGCCTACCAATAAATCACTCAAAAGAAATTTAAGTCAGGATTCTGAATCTATAACACTATGCATTCGATCATCTCCAGGTTTACAATTATAATGACTCAAAATTTCAAAAGGAGTTAGGAGCGTGTAACAGTTTAAAACCGCTAAGAGTCAGGAAGCTGAGAATATCTTAGCAATTGACCAGGTCATGACTCCATCGCTGTCGATGGCTCGGAAAGTAGTTTTATCTTCAATATTATTTTTATTTCGGTGCATGGTTTAGATTAACCTCCGTATACAGTCTTAAATTTATTTCAACAACGATTTCTGGTTCAACAGATAAGGAGATGAGCTTGTAATCTGTAATTAATAGATTCATTAACCAGTGCTGGAAAAAGTAGTAATGAAAATCTCCACCCCAAAACTCTAATTGCCAGTCAGAGTATACCGCGCATGCTCCTGGTACGGTATTGTAAAATACTATGTTTCTCAATCCCTAGTTCCCTTTTTTTGTTTTTTTGTGTAACCAGTGGCCAATGCTCAAAATCTAGCATGACTTCTTTACAAGAACAATAAAATTTTGCCTAAAATTTACAAGCACAGGAAGCTTGAATGGGGCTTCCTATCAATGAGATGACTCCAACATCATACCACGCAGAGAATCGAGTAGATTCTCAAAATATCGGTTTTGACTCTTGGGTGGACGGTAAGATGCAACAACTATAATGGGCTTCTAGAAGTTTAAACATTCAAACTCAAGCCTTCCTTGATCTAAGTGTGAGATGATATAAGGAGACCTCCTTATCCTATTCTTATCCAAGATTTTGAAATGGGAAAAAGGGTACTCACCCTTCTATTCTGAGTAAGGGATTCAGATCTCCTAGGGTGAGTGATACGCTACCAGTCATTCGTATTACGGGATTCTTCTACAGTTCGAATCAACTGCTATTCAAAGAAACTAGTGGTAGCATAGAATTTCTATCAATAATAAAAAAAACCAATGCTATACAAGTGACCACCAGTTATCAGAATGTTGTCCGAAGGGAAAAAGTGCCAATTTTAAAACCCCAAAAGTAAAAGGGTAGAAGTAAATCAACCGAATGATAACAGGTGTAAAGTGGATGCCACTGATTAAGACACTGTCCAAAAATTGGTTAGGTAAACACAGGGTCTAAAAATGTCGGCACTGATCATGGATTTCTTGGGTAAATCGCTAGGGGAAAAAAAATTTCCTGGAATAAGTGGCTCAATGGAAAAATGTGCATAGGTAAAAGTTGTGCAGAAATAGAAGAAATAAACAAGCGCCAGATATCCCTCAATGGATGCTAGGAATCCCATGCGAAGAGGTACTCCATCAATAAAAGGTGCAGGACAACAACAATCAAATGCAGATCGTAGCTAAACATTTTTATCTCGATTACCCAATATATATGCAGATCTAAATCATAAATCCTAATGCATTCAAATCTAAAAATAAGGAGCGTACATTTGCCTGATTTCCTGCCTCGAATGACATGCACGCGCTCCATGTATCTCCCGCTCATCGACCGTCGAGACCTCACTAGTACCTCCCATCCAATCACTAGGGGTACTCTGCTTCCCCCTCAGTCCCCCAAGCCACAAAGGGGCCACACACTATCCAGATGGTATGTCTAGCTCCCAGCTCACCTCGCAAGGCCAAGCTACCACTCCTATCCGAGATGGGAAATCCCAACTCCCCACAAGTAATCAGTCCAGTCACAAATACGGCAACGTAACGTTACACTAACAACCGATCCCTCTCTTCCTCCTCCTTCCTCTCTTTTATAGAGTTTTTTTGAACTTCCAAACCTTCCGTAAATCTCATTTAATTTAAGTTTTAAATAAAAATCTTCTAATAATTCTCCTTTGTACAAGTGTCATCCATCCCCCACTTTCCTCCAATAAGTATTTTCTTTAAATTAATAATTGTTTTATTTCCCTCACCCACCTAGAGTTGCTCCTAAATTTACCCCTAGGTGTTCCTAGATTCCCTTACAGGTTTAAATACTTTCCCTAAAATTAAGTTTTTAATTTAGTTCAATTTAGAAGGTTCTTAATTGCAGATTGTTTACTATGTTGACCTCGCTTTTTACCATAAGTTCCTCTCTTTCCCTTATTATGTTTCCTCCATTCCTTAGTTTCCTAATTTTTATTATTCCCTTCTTTCCCCTTTTTATTATAGCCAAATGGCAGTTGGGCAAATTAACCCCTTTTCCTTTTTATTAATAATTTAATATCTTTTACACTTTCACAAGTTAAATAGTTAAATTCTTCTTTATATTTCTTATCCATGGCTTTTAATTAAATTATTACTCTCTTCATTTTACCCCAAAAATTTATGAAGACCAAAATTATTACTTAAATGGTTTTTATTTTAAATTTTACCATTTTAAATTTTTAGAGATGTTTTCTCAAGGGTAGACAAAATTTTACCCCTAGCAAAGTTTTAGACATAGGACTTAGATTCTGAACTGGTTAACATTTAATTAGGGGAGTTGTTTTAAAACTTCTTAATGTGTTAAATGTCTTAGGGCCATCTAGGTTCAAACCTCTATCATCATCAACGCGACGTGCCCTTAAGGACACACTAGGTGCACTAAGGGTGCCACTCGCCTCATATGTACCTTTGCGCGACGTGCCCTTGAGGATGCACCACGTGCTCCTAGGGTGCCACTTGCCTCTTTGTTTCTTTTGCGTAACATGCCCTTCAAGATGCACCACATTCTCCAAGGGTGCCACTTGCCTCTTGACTGATTGGTAGACATCAATAACCCCTGGAGTCAACACTCCGCCAAGTGAACTTGTGGGAGACTAAGGGCTTCTAAGGAATAAGGCCACCATCTTATTGCATGCTCCTTAGAATCATCGTGAGCGACTGTCACAGTCTGCCCTCGTGGCATTGTGGGTCCTCTCGAACTAGGTAATCGTTAACCTAGAGTTCAGGCCACGGTGGGAGTGCTAGTTGTAAATTCTAACCTTGTACAAAATCTACTGCAAACTGATATTCAGAAAAGAACAAAAAAGATACAATGGAAAATACAAACATTACACAGAGATTTTTCACCTGGAAACCCAAACCGGGAAAACCATCATATATTATATTGATACATTGTGTTACATTGTTTACAATACAATATACATATAGGAGCCAACGGCATCCAAAACCCTAACCCAATTACCTGGATTAGTCCAAAACCCTAATTCCTTAACCAGAAATAGAAAACCATCGGCAAAAAACCATGTGCCGAAAAAGCACCTAATATAATGTGGTCCCGGAAATATGTCATCCCGGTAATATGTCGTCCCGGAAATATGTCGTCCCGGAAATATGTTGGCCCGACGAAAATATGTCGGCCCAAAAAAAAAAATTTGGGGGTGCTACACCCCTTGAGGGGGGCCCTAGCAACCCCCCCTCTAACCCCCCTACGCTCCCAGCACAGGTGCTCAGACACTACTACTCGTGCAAAGAATATAACACATACCCAACACTAGTAGGTTGTAGCATGGTTGTTGTCCACACCTCTCCCTCAACCTCTCTGGTAGTTGTGTGTGTCCCCTTTACTCCATATGTGAGTCTAGTCGAAAAGTTATCATCAGCCTCCATCATCAACAATCATGTCAGACATGTCCACATCATATCATCTAATCAAATGTACTAAAATCACAATAAAACAATCAAACCCCAATAGCACACTCCCTGACTCGATCCAGAGTCCAAGGGTTCCGTCGATGCCTCTGCATCCTCAAGGTCCAAAACCCTACACACTCAGTAAAACCAATTCAATAGCACATGTCTCTGTCAATGAAGTAAAACATCATGTCATCTATCATAACGCATCATAATCAAGGACAAATGTTTTAATATCATAATAGTCTAGATCACTTGCAAGCAAGTTTCCTCAAAGAATAAGTTTTCTCAGTGTGCTAGAGCGGGATGTTACATACACCCCCTCTTGGTCTAAACTTCGTCCCAAAGTTTTATAGTATAAATGTTGAAATAAATGTATCACAGTATCATAAGTCTATCTATCAATCAAAAATGGAAACTGCTAGCACATATCATATGCATCCTCCCAGGTCACCGAGTGCGGACTATAATTGTCCCACCGGACCTTGACCTGATCTACCATTCGACATCGTAGCTATCGAATGCAATGATCTAAGATATCACCCGACTCATCCGTGATTGATCCCTCGTCCCATACCTGCAAGGAACCCATGTCAATAACATGCGTAGGATCACTGATATAATGTCTCAAAAAAGATACATGAAAAACATCGTGCATATGCCTCAAGGAATCAGGCAAGGCTAGTCGATAGGCCATGGGCCCCTTTTTCTCCACAATCTCGAAAGGTCCCACAAACCTAGGAGAGAGTTTAGCTCCCTTTTCAAACTTGATTGAATGCTTATGCGGTTTAATCCACAAAAAGACTCGATCGCCGACCTCGTAACTACAGTCGACTCGGTGCACATCGGCATAACTCTTCTGTCGATCCTGGACTTATTTAATTGTTTGTCTTATGGTTTTCATTTTCTCTTCAATTTCTTCAATTGCTTCTGGTCCCACCAGGGCCCTATCTTCAATCCGATCCCAACTCAAGGGCATCTGACACGGTCGCCCGTAAAGAAAATCGAAGGGCGCCATTTTAATGGTGCTTTGGTAACTGTTGTTGTAAGCGAACTCCACTAGTGGCAAGAATTCCTCCCAACACTTTTTTTGGTCCATCATGTACATGTGCAACATGTCTTCCAAGGTTTGGTTCATTCATTCGTTCTATCCATCAGTCTCTAGGTGATACGCAGTATGAAAGTTATTTGGGTTCCCAAGGCCTCTTGGAAACTCATCCAAAATCATCCAGTAAACACCGATCCTCGATTGGATATAATCCTCTTAGGCATGCCCTGCAGCCTCAATCTCACTGATGAAAAATCTAGCTATGTCAGGTGCTTGATACGTCGTATGCACAGGAATAAAGTGATCACTCTTCATCAGTGTGTCTACCACTACGAAAATCAAGTCGTGTCTCCTTGTCTTTAGTGGCAATCCAACAAAAAAATCCATCGAAATAACCTCTCATTTCGATTCGTGGATGACATGTGGTTGAAGTAATCCTGCTGGGTGTCTATGTTCAGCCTTTACCTGCTGACACTCTAGACATATGGCCACATAGTTGACTATGTTGGCCTTCATTCCTGTCTAGAAGAATAAGGGTTTAAGGTCTACCCGCATCTTCGTGACTCCCGGGTGAGCCATGTAAACTCCTCTATGAGCCTCGCTCAGGACCAACATCCTTAACTCATCGTTTGGTGGTATGTAAATCCAACTTTTAAACCTCAATAACCCATCACTATCAAAAGAAAATCCCTCATATCGTGGTACCATCATTGTGTTTTGTCCGACAAAACCCTCGACCTCTTTGTACCAGTCGTCCTCATGTTGTAAAGTTAGAATCTTTTCATGTAGATTCATCTGAAGAGGCAACATCGAAAAGATGCGTGGTCTCTGACTCAAAGCATCTGCCACTCAGTTCACTGTTCCCTTTATGTAAGTAATCTCAAAGTCCTATTCGCTAAGAAATTTCGACCAATGCTGTTGTCGCACGTTCAGGTCGCTTTGCGTAAAAATGTGTTGTAGTCCACAATGGTAAGTCTTTAATTCAAATTTTCGTCCAACCAGGTAGTGTCTCCAAACCTTCAAGGCATATACAATGGCTAATAACTCTAAATCATGCATCACGTAGTTCTCCTCATGCCTTCTCAGTTTCCTCGAAATGTAAGAAATCACTCGTCCGTCTTGCATCGAGACTCCACCTAAACCTTCCTTGGATACACCAATGCATACCAAGAAGTCCATGTCCATGTCAGGGACCTTTAGTATCGGTGATATTGTCAACAACTCTTTAAGCCTTCGAAATGCTTCCGTGCATTTCTTGGTCCAAACAAACTTCTTGTTTTTCTTCTACAATTCCGTGATCAGATTTGCTATTTTCAAAAATCCCTTGAGAAACCATCGATAATATCCTACTAAACCCATAAATCTACACACTTCCATGACATTCGTCGGCATAGGAAATTCCATAAAAGCCTCGATCTTGGCTGGATTCACGGAAATACCTTCGCTGGAGATGACATTCCCTAAGTAGTGATTTCTCGATTGATAAAAAGAGCATTTGGACAACTTCCCATACAATTTGTGCTCTTGCAGACACTGTAGTACCAAGCGCAAGTGCTTTTCATGCTCCTCCGTCATCCGAGAGTAGATCAAAATATCATCAATGAATACTTGGATGAACTTTTCCAAGTACTCTCGAAACACCCCATTCATTAAACTCATAAATACCCCTAGGGAATTTGTCAGTCCAAATGGTAAAACAGTAAACTCATAATGTCCAAACCTCATCTTAAAGGCGATCTTAGGGACGTCATCCTCCTTGATCCGCAACTAGAGATACCCTGATTACAAATCGATCTTGGAGAACACCATCCCACCCTTCATTTGATCGAACAGATCATCAATTCTCGGCAAGGGATACTGATTCTTGATCATAGCCTTGTTAAGTTGATGGTAGTCAGTGCAAAGCCTCCATGATCCTTCCTTATTTCATATGAAAATAATAGGTGCACCCCATTGTGACACACTAGGACGTATCAGTCCCAGGTCTAGCAACTCCTTCAATTGCATTTTCAACTCTTGTAACTCCGAGGTCGACATCCGATAAGGTATTCTTGCTATCGGTTCAGTCCCCGGTTTTAGGTCTATGGTAAACTCCAATTCTCTCTCTGGTGACATCCCAGGTAACTCCT
>JASDQU010107420.1:72543-85690 GCA_032191745.1 Picea mariana | reverse complement strand
AGAAAACCATTTCCCCTGTCTGCTTGGGCAGATCCATCTGATCCACCGGATGCACGTCCTTCGTCTGGAATTTGAAGGTGGCCCTTTTGTAATCAGTGATCACCTTTGGATCTAGCACCTGTGCCTAGAGGAATGCCATATGCATTCTTCCCTTCTCAGTGTCAAATGTTGATAGCAGCCTATGTTGTGCAGTCGATGTCTACTTCCATAACTGAGCGCACGTACTTTTGGTTAGGGTTTGGTTTCTTTTCTTGATCAGCTCATATTTTTCAAAGATACTCAGCTTCGGCCCTGCCTTGCCTGTTTGGGTGGTCGACGGAGACTCTATAGATTTCTTTGGCAATGCTGAGGTTATGACCTTCTGGAGGCTTGCACCGAGGGGTGGCCTGTCAACCTTGGTCAGTGTAGTAGATGTGGCTTCTATTTCTCCGGTTGGGCCAGGAACTGAAATAGTCTTAGGCCTCTTGGTATGCAGCTGGAATTCTTTTAACGATACCTCCGTGACAGGCAGAGATAAGTCCTACCTAGGCCTTTTCTCTTTCGGGACCTGTGGCGTGGTTTTTTGTGACACAGTGGCTAGGGGATCCTGCTATTCTACTTCGACCAATGTGTTAGGCTCCCATACTATCTGGTTCGAAATTTCTCAACTTCAGGCCTGGATTCATGGACATATGGGATGTTCTTATTTTTCACCCTCATCTCGAAGATGATCCCACATGGATTGTAATGCCATGGGAAGCTCATGAAGAACTTCATTTCCTTCAACAGCCTGTCTGCTTCTTCCCCAATGCCACGATTGTTGTAGATGAAGGAGCCAATCTGCCCTTTGATTCTGAGATGTTGCTTTTTCTTTAGTGACACAAAATGGATATCATCGGAATTTATTATCTGCCTTACATATTCCAAAGAAAAAATTATTACAGGAAGGTACTTGGGCAGCTTATACGGTGCCAACTCAAACCCGTATACTTTGATCTCGGTGTAATCTTGGTACAAATACCAATCCCCTGTCTTTGTGTTATTCGAGAGATGTAGGATCCTCTGAACTTCATCATTTATTCAAGGCTCGGGCCTGCCACTAAGCATACTCACCACCGGGTGGTAGAATTGATTGATGAACTCATTGAAACTGAAATCTATGGAGTTGTGCTTGAGAAAGGAGGTCCATGCTATCACTGCCTGGGGTCTACCATATCCATCCATTTTCTGCATGGAAAAAATGAATTTGTCCGCTTGGAATAAAATGAACAAGTGCACCAGTATGGACGAGTATCGGAACATGCCTTCCGTGGAAAAATTCACAAAGTGTTCGTGAATATTGTTCTCCAGGAATGTGCCGAAATCGAACTGGGTGGTGGGCTTCTCATCGGTAGAGAAGATGGAGAAAAATCCTAGAATGGGTTCATCTACCCACTGATCTGAATAGTATCCTAACAAGGCACAAAGGGACGAGATGATATGGTTTCCTTTAGTCGAGAACATGGAAGAAGGATAAGGAGGATTTGTGGAGGGAAATTGAGTGGATGAGGGAAGAAAAAGCTCGAATATTTGAGCCCTTTGAGGGAAGGTCATTTTCTGGTATAATTCTGTAAGAATTTCTAGGTTGAAGGGTGATACAGAGTCAGCTCAGGGGATTTGCATCATTTGGTCAATGGATTCGGGCATGATGAGGAAAAGAATCTCTCCGGAAGAGGAGACGATGACTCTTTTCTTAGGAATGTAGTGGGATTGGCACTTGAGGGCGAACTCTGGAAAAGGGTGAATCTGAGGGAAGAGGTAAAGGGGTAAGTTGGACTCCCAGAGTCCGATTTCATTACTTTGGTCCGGGAAAACTTCCTTGAGCCACGAATGAAGGTCTGCGAAACCAAAATCGCACTTTGTATCTACGATTAAGTGATATTTGTCGACCAGTGGGATCCTATCAAGGTCGACAGGAGGCGGGAGAAACAAATTCTCCTCTCCTTCTTCTTGTTTGGACTTTGGCACCATTACTGCAATGATACCTACAAGAAAAACAATGTTAGTGGGGTGGCTACTGGTGGGGGCAACTAATTGTAACAAAGGAGAAAATGGGGTAAATCTCTCTGGTGCGATGAGTGGGTAAATGGTGAAAATAGGAAGAAAAAGGGTAGTTTTGAGTAAATGGGTGTCTGTTGGGCACAGGAGATAGGTCAGTTGGTTAACAGATAGATCATCTATTAATAAATGGCCAACAGATCACTTAGAGTGTGAGATGGTAGGTGACGATGACTGAGGGATAAAGATGTGTGATGTGGCAGCTACCGATTGGGGTAAAGGTCATAGTGAGGGAGCTTGCCACGAGAGAATGGGGGGGAAGAACTGACAACAGTTATGGGACGTGACTATTTTGGGAAAGGTGGATGGTGATGTCTAGAGGTGACGATGGTATGTCAGACAGTAGGAGATGATGGGACTCGGGGCCATTAGATCATTGTCACGTATAAAGAGGGTCCCGCTAGAGAAAAGATACCATTCCAGACCCCCCCCCCCCCAAGTTAAAACATAACAGTCGGGGGGGTTCAAAAAAAATCTTGGTATGTTGATCTGCGCACCTGCGTTTGAGCTGCAGATCTATGCGCGTTGTTTATCACACATTCCGGACCCCCCCCCCCCTCCATTAAAGGCAGAATGGACAGGGGGTCCAGAATTCAACATTGATTGTAGATTTGCGCACTTGATCTTGAGTCGTCCAGATGCTCGTGGGTCTTATTAGCAATTTCGGACCCACCCCCCCCCTTTCCGTTAAAGATAGAACAGTTGGGGGGGTCCGAAAAGATCTGTCCACCGTAGATCTGGGCACAATCATCTGGACTACTGATATATGAACGGAGCATAAGTGAGGGCATGAAAAATACATGCACCGAGGAAACTTAGGATAAGTGCATTTCACGAGTATATCCCAAGGATTTTCATGTCTACACCACCAAGGGGTTAGTCGAACAACATTTTAGGTATCCAAATCATGGTGCAACATTGATCATCAAACTAGTTCTTATTGAAATAAAGCAATAAAGCAACTAGCCTATATTCTAACCTAGCTTCCTATGACAATTAACCCAGATTAGACTATTGGGTTAAGAATTTACTCTACCCTGGGGCTATCTGACCAAGATTAGACAGTCTGGCTAGATTTATTCACTAATATAACCTAGATAGTTTGGCTAAGATTAAACTATTTAGCCAAACTCATTCACTAATCCTATCAACTTCAATTTAAAAAATGAACTTGGCCATGATTGAAAGGTATGGACCAAGTTACTATTATTGCATGGGGCTTTTATTGAATTTTTTTATGCCCTCTTTTCTTCTCTTTTTCTTTTTTCTTTTCTTTCTTTTTCTTTTTCTTTTTTCTTTTCTTTTTCAAATTATTTGCAGAATGAAAAATCATTTGTCAACAAAAAACACTAGAGACAGATAATATCCCTGTCACCAGTTGATCCTATAACTTATAGGGTGATAACAAAACCTCTTCTATCTTCTCCACATGTCAAATTCCTAATTCTCGGGTCCAAAATCCCCTTCTCGGGAGTTTTTGAGTACCCACAGAGTTCTCCATGTGACTCTAATAAAAGACCATGGGTTTAAATATTCATTTCCCATGCACTTTGGGACTTCGGGCTTCGAGTGTTCTCGACACACCAGACTCCAAATACATTGAATTCTGAACTAACAAAATCTCCTTGAACCAGATCAACGGTCTACATTCATTAGCCAGCTAATGGTTGAAATCAACTTTAGAACTTCGGACTTCGGGTGTTCTCGACAGACCTGACTCCAAATCTGTCAAACTCCGAACTGGACAAAACACTCAGACCAAATCTACAACCCGCAATCCTCCAATAGCCAATGGATGTGATCCACTTTGCAACTTCAGGCTTCGACGCTTTTGAATGCAACTGAAGTCTTTTTACCTGAACTCCGAATCAGCGAAATCTCCTAGACCAGATCTACGACCCACACTCCTTTTATAGCCAACGACTGAGATTTACTTCGGAGCTTCAGTGTTCGGGAGTTTTGAACATTCCAAAGCCTTTTTTCCCTGAAGTACTTTCCACGCAAAGTTGTAGATCGAGCACCACGTGCTTGTCTCAATCTATGGTCAATATTATTCTTTGATTCCACTTTGGGTGACTTGTAGTCAATTCCCTCTTGCTCTATTCCTCTCGAAGTGTTAATTCTCTGAAGTGGCAGATCTTCTGCCACGCTTCCTTCTCCAACGGACGGTTTAGATGGAGTTCGATACTTCGACCTTAAGGAACCACATGACAGATATGGAACCACATGTCCACATAATAGATGGATTGGATTTATCTACTTACCTTTTGGAGCTTTGGGCGACTTCCAATCAATGGCTCCACCTTCTCTTTAGATTTCCCTCGAATTCCATGATTTGTTGACATGTGTCCTCCTCAGATCGACGACTCCTATGGACTTCTCTACTTCATTCTTCGACGGTTTTGGCTTCACCTCACCCATTTTTCTCCAAAGTGCTTTTTCTCTGAACTACACATGAATCTCCACCATGTGTTCTTCTGGATTCAATGGTCCATATCTACTTCATCCTTTGCGACTTAAGAAAGTTTTCTCTTTGCTTCACATAAATATTTCAAAGCTCTTCCCCATGAACTCTTGGATATGATGTCATGCATCCTCCTCAACACTGACAACTAGGATTCACTTCACATCTTTGTGACTTCACAATGCCTCTCTCAAAACACTTTCAAACCTTCGAATACTCGTAGTGCCGAAGGACTCCGAGGCTAACCTCTGTGCAACTCTCCTAGATCTAATGATTGTCAGTGACCTCGAATTCCTCCAAAGGGATCTCAACTGTCAATTCGCAACCTTCAACAGATTTATCCCTTTGTTCTAAATCTTTATTGCTACCTCTCCTGAGCTTGATTCCTCTAAGAATTTTGGCCTCCGACGCATTCCTTGCGATCCTGCAATCTTTGACAAAGTTAGGACTTAGAGATTTCTTCAAAATAAATCTTACTACGCACTCCTTATGCTTCACAGTACCGATTAGTTGAATCTTGACCCTGTGCACTCTTTGAAACATTTGGTATAAGTTTCTCGTTATCCCTCCTGAGCTTCTCTAAGTCAAATATAGAGTCTTTTGATGCACACCTTGCAAACAATATGCACTCTTTGCATCCGAACTCTCAGAAGAGAAACGATTGAAACTTATTTAATACCTCAGAGGTTCATATACTCAACTATGAAAAACATACATAAGAATAGTGAGATAAACACACAGAGAACATACCATTCATTCAAATACACACCGAAATGAACACCGTACAAGAATTTGGATCAATCTTTGTCTATTCTATTTATTCATGAAGTATTTACATAGGTTACATAGTTCTTCACTATCTTCTGACTCTCTATGTCTAACGACTGCATCTAACACTTCTTACTCCTTACTTCTACAATCCCATACAATACAATACAGAAACCTATCTAAGGAGTGGCTTCTCAAGATATTCTCTGTCCTATCTGAATTCTATCCCATCGTTGTTTTAGCGGTCACCTACTTAGCCCTATTACAATAAATGTGAGTTATTAGTAAATAAGGTATGAAACTCTATATCTGTAACACCTTACAACCATTTAAGAATTTACAACATTCTTCCATTCTTAGGAAGTGACCCAAATTTACAAACAAAGTCTTTAAATACAATATTTCCAAAATACATCAACAACACACTCCTGCCTCTCTTTAATGTTGATTTGAAATTTTGTCACGTTGAGGTGTCTAATTATTCCTCCACTCTTGGCCTCTTTTTCTTTAATGGTGATGCTCCTGCATCATACTCCTCTGGATAAAATATTCGTGGACTCCTTTCCAGGATCTCCTGCATGGTTTTTCTATGTTTCAAAATGTCAAGTTCAGTGACCCAACTTGAATCTTCCACTGGGTGATCTTTCCACTTCACCAAATATTCAGGATACATCTTCCTCCTAGTATTCTTTCCAACTCTCTGATCTAATATTTTCTCCATCTGAGGTTTTTTTTCTCCGTGCATCTATTTTTCCCACTAAATCTCCTTCTGGTCATCTAGTTCTCCTCCATCATCTCTCCTATAAGGATACATGTATGCAACATTGAATATCGGTGATATTCCAACATTGTCTAGAAACTCAATCTCATAAGCATTAGATGCAAATTTCCTAAGGATCCTGCATGATCCTATCTTCTTCATATTCAACTTGTTATATGTTCCCCTTGGAAACCTTTGCTTCCTCAAATGTGCTAAAAATTCATCTCCAACTTCAAATTGAACTTCTCTTCTTTTCTGGTCCACTTTGTTCTTCTACTTTTGGTTGATTTCATGTAGCTTCTCTCTCACTCGATCATGAAGTCTCTGCATATCTGTAGAAAAATCTTCTACTTCAGCACTTCTTAACTCATCTTTCTTCAAATCTCACAATTCTGTAATTTGTCTTGGATGTATTCCATACACTATCTAGAATGGAATTTTCACAGTGCTCTTGTTTGTCGAATTTCTAAATGCAAATTATTCCTATTTCAGAATCTGATCCCACCGACTACCCTACTCAGTGACTAAAATCCTTAAAAAAATCCTATACTTATGTTCACCACTTCATTCTACCCATCTCTCTGAGGGTGATATGGTGAAATGAAGGACAATTTTGTCCCCAGACTCTTCCATAGAGTTCTCCAAAAGTGTCCTACAAACTTTGTGTCTATGTCTCAGACTATGCTTCTAGGCAACCCATGTAGTCTCACAACTTCCCTGAAAAACAAATTCGCTATGTGTGTAGCATCACTTGTTTTATGACATGGTATGAAATGTGCCATCTTGGAAAATATGTCTACCACAACAAATATGGAATCACTTCCCCTCTGGGTTCTAGGTAATCCCAATACAAAATCCATACTAATTTCATCCCAATGCCTTTTTGGAATAGGGAATGGTTGATACAAACCAATGTTATGTTGTCTCCCTTTCACATACTGGCAAGTTCTACATTTTCTCACAAATTCCTTTACTTTGGTCCTCATACTTGGCTAGTAGTATGAATAACTTAGTTGTGCATAAGTTTTATCATGACCAAAATGTCTAGCCAAACCTCCATTATGTTTCTCTTTCAGCAGATTGTCTCTCATAGAGCATCTTGGTATGCATAGTTGGCTTCCCTTGAACAATAATTCATCCTGGATTAAATATTTTGTCCCCCAACAAAGGGTTCTCACATGCCTCATAATCCTCCTTAAAATATGGATCTTCTTGGCACATTTACTTAAGGTGTTTAAACCATAAGGTCTTCACTTGGAATTCTTGTATAATCAAACTCCTCTTGCTCAAAGCATCTGCAACTTTGTTAGAAATTTCAGAAATATGTTTAATGACAAAACTAAAATTTTGCATGAATTCTACCCACTTAGCATGCCTTTGATTCAACTTTTATTTCCTAGTAATAAATTGTAAATCTTGATTATCACAATACAAGACAAACGCTTTTGGAATTAGATAGTGCCTCCACTTCTTCAAATCTTGAATCACTGCGTAAAACTCTTTGTCATATGTGGAATAATTTTTCTTTGTGTCATTCAGTTTCTCAGTGAAATAAGAAACTTTCTTATTATCTTGACTCAAGACTTCTCCAATAGCTACTCCACTTCCATCACACCTTACCTGAAATTTTTTCCCAAAATCCGGTAAGACCAGAATTGGTTGTCCTGTAATATTCTCCTTCAACACTCAGAAGCTTTTCTCAGTCTCCTCTGTCCAATTAAAATAATTGTGTTTCTTCTTCATAGTATCCAGTATAGGTGTACATATACCACTGAAATTTCTGATAAACTTCCTATAAAAAATTGCTAACCCATGAAAGATTCTCACCTCAAATATGCTTCTAGGAGATGGCAAATCCCTGATTGCTTTCACCTTCTTTGGAACCATCTTCAATTCATTTTAAGAGATCACAAAACCCAAGTATATGAGTTATGTATTCATAAAAGAGGTTTTCTTTAAGTTTACCAACAACTTTTCTTGTTGCAATCTCCTCATCACTAATTCCAAGTGTTTTAAATGTTCTTCCTCTGTTTTACTAAAGATTAGTATATCATCCAGATATAAAATCACAAATTTACCTATGAATTATTTCAACACTCCATTCATCAACCTCGTAAATGTGCTTGGGGAATTTTTCAACCCTAATGGAATGACTATCCATTCAAACAAACATTCATTTGTCTTGAATGTTGTCTTCCATTCATCTCCCTCTCTCATTCTTTTATGATCATATCCACTCTTCAAAACTATTTTTGAAAAATGTCTTTCTCCACTCAATCAATCCATCAAATCATCCATTCTTGGCAAATGGAATCTATACCTGATGGTGATCTTGTTGATGGATCTAGAATATGTACGCATTCTACATTCTCCATCCATATTTGAACTCAACACAGTTGGTACTGGGCATGGGCTTAGACTTTCCCTGACTAAACCTTTATCCAACAACTCCTAGAATTTATTCTTGACCTCTTCATTCTCTTGAGGTGTCAACCTATATGTTGTTTTTTTTTTAAAACTGGCTCCTGGAATAAGGTCAATGTGATGGTTGATACTCCTAATGGGTGGTAATGAGTGAGGTAACTCATCCACTACTATGCCAGCAAAATTCTCTAACAATTCCTGGATTTCTTCAGGTAAATCATCCATAGAAGTATTTGTAAGGATAACCCTTGTCTTCCTCACTACAACAAATTGCATCTCTTGTTCCTTCTTGACCTCATTCAAAATTTCCTTACCACTCATGAGAAGTATACTTGAACTAGCCTCCTTCTTTGGTTCCTTGTCTTCTATTGGCAACATGTGTGTTCTACCATTCTTCTCTAGGGTGTAAGTATTTTTTTCTCCCATCATGAGTGACATTTCTATCAAATTTCCACGGTCCCCCCAACAAGATATGAAAAACATCCATAGGAATTACATCACATAAAATCTCATCTTAATAGCCTCCTATTTTAAATTCAACTTTGCATTGCTGACTTACCATTACTTGTTGTCCTTTCTGCAACCATGAAACCTTGTACGGGTTTGGGTGTGCAGTTGTCTCTAGCTCCAGTTTCTCCACCATTTCCATGGATACTAGATTATCAGTGATCCCACTATCTATAATCATCTTGCAAACTATGTCCTTTATTTTGCAAGTAGTCCTAAACAAATTCATTTGCTGAACTGGTTCTTCTACCTCCTTCTTTGGCTTTAGAAGAAATTTCCTCATCATAAGGTTTCTCCCTCCTTATGTTGCTTCTCCTTCCATATTCTTATGAGCTTCAAAAATGTGTTCTTCTCCTCCTCGAGCACCTTTCTTCTTCTCAGKACATTCCCAAGACATGTGTCATGTATTTCCAAAGGAGTAACATCTGACTTCACCTCCTATGCCTCTTCCTCTTCCTCGAGGAAAATAGTTTCTTCCTCCGTGTTGTTCTTCCTTAGAACTTACCCCTCTTTAGGGTGATTATGATACTTTCCATCCTCTTGATTTGGCTTATGGAACTTCTCTCAGATAGTTCCCTTGCCTCTTCTTGGAATTCTTCCCCCGTTTCCCTGGCTTTGTTTTCTGGCCAACTTCTCTTCAGCTTTCAAGGCTACTTGATAAGAATCTTTGATTGTGACAACAGATATCATATTGATCTCCTCTTATACCTCGTATATCAACCCATTTATATACCTATCTATTTTCTCATCGTCAGTTTCCTTTTGTCCAGCCCTGATATTCAGTCTATAGAATTCTTTAGTGTAGTGTTTCACTGATAAAATTTTATGTCTCAGGTTCTGTAACTTTCTAAACATATTTATCTGATAGTATTTAGGGATAAAAATTTCTTTCAACTTAGCTACCATCCTGTCCCAACTTTTTATTTTTTGCTTGCCTTTGCATCTGTGATCATCTTTTAGTTCATCCCACCATAACGCTGCATGACCTTTAAACCTGGTTATTTCATGCTTCAATTTATTTTCTTCATCAATTTATTCATAATCAAAGTATTTATCCATAGCACGTACCCAATCTAAAAATTATTCAACTTCCAAATTTCCTTCATACATCGAGACTTCTACTTTTTCTATAGCTCCTATTCTCAAAACAACTCTTAGCAGTGGTTCATCCGCAGGTTCTCTTTCAGCGTCTCCTTCTTATTCTATCTCTTCAATTTTAGCTTCACCGATGTCACCAACATCTTGTGCTCTCCTTTATTTTGATTCCATGGAGTCCAATCTCATTTAGAGTCACCTCATTTCTTCTTCCATTTCTAGATTCATTACAGGTCTATCCCTGTGCCTTCTGGGTGGCATGATTCCACTGCTTTGATTTCCTTTCTCCAACTTGATGATATCAAACATAACTCTTTCACCTTTTCCTATTGTCTACAAGAAAAGTCATTCTTCGATACCACTTGAGGGTATCAGACTATCTCCTTTATCTCCCTTTCTTGTTGTCTACAAGAAAAATCAAGCTCTGATACCCATTGATGGTATCAAATTATCTTTTATGTCTCCCTTTCCTACTGTCTGCAAGAAAAATTAGGCTCTAATACCACTTGGTGTAAACCTCCTACTCTCCCCTGGGGCTACGCGACCTCCCGGTCTAGGATCGATGGAATTTGGGAGTTGAATCAGCTCAAAGGTTCATGTTGAACCTCTTCTATATTCTCCATATGTCAAAGCCATAATTATTGGGTTTGAAATCCCCTTCTTGGGAGCTTGAGTGTCCCCACATATTCCTCCATGTGACCCTGATAAAAAACTACAGGTTTAAATTTTTGTTCCCCGCACACTTCGGGACCTCAAGCTTCAGGTGTTCTCAACACACCTAACTCCTAAATCCACTGAATTCCAAACTAACAAAATATCCTTGAACCAAATCAACGATTTGAGATCATTGACCAGCTAACGATTGAAATCAACTTCAAAACTTTGGGCTTTAGGTGTTCTTGATACACCTTACTCCAAATCCGTTGAACTCTGAACTGGTGAAACCACTTGGACTAGATCTATGGCCCAAAATTCTCCAATAGCCAATGACTATGATCAAATTCGCGACTTTGGGATTCGGTGCTTCGGAGCTTCGTCGTTTAGGATTTTCAAATGTTCTAAATCATTTTTTCCCCAAGTACTTTCCACGCGAAGATGTGGATCAAGAGCCACGTGTGCATCTCGATCTATGGTAGAGATTATCCTTTTATTCCACTTCAGGTGACCTGTAGTCAACGCCCTCTTTCTCTATTCCTCCCGGAGTATCAATTCTATGAAGTGGTAGATATTTCGCCATGTGTCCTTCTCCAAAGGATGGTTTAGATTGAGTTCGACACTTCGGCCTTCGGGGATTTTTTCACCTTCACTCTTTGTTTTTCCCGAAGTGGGTTTTCACTGAAGTGMGCTATCACCAAAGTGATAGATATGGCACCAAGTTTCCACACAATCGATGGATAGGATTTATCTTCTTACCTTTTGGAGCTTCRAGCGACTTTCAGTAAATGGCTCCACCTTCTCCTTAGATTTCCCTCGAATTCCACGATCTGTTGACGCATGTCTTCCTCAGATCGACGACTCCTATGGACTTCGCTAATTCGTGATTTGGCGGTTTTGGCTTCACCTCATCCATTTTTCTCCAAAGTTCTTTTCCTCCGAAGTACACATGGATATATGACACGTGTTATTTTTGATTCAAAAATCCATATATACTTCATCCTTCACGAATTCGCGAAGTTTTCTCTTTGCTTCATGCAAATATTCTGAAGCTCTTCCCCATGAACTCTCAGATCTACTACCACGTATCCTCCTAGATATAGACAACTAGGATTTACTTCGCAACTTCGGGACTTCACAATCCCGCTCTCAAATCACTTTCAAACCTCTAAATACTCGGAGTGAAAAAGGACTCCAAGGCTAACCTTCATGCAACTCTCCCAGATCTAATGACTGTCAGTGACCCCGAATTCCTCCGAAGGGATCTCAACCATCAACTCATGACCTTCAACATATTTCTCTCTTTCTGCTAAATCTTTATCGCTAACTCTCCTGAGCTTGAATCCTCTAAGTATTTCAGCCTATGATGCACTCCTTGCGATCCTGGAATCTTTGACAAAGTTTGAACTTAGATATTTCTTCAAAAGAAATATTACTACACAGTCCTTGCGCTTCAAAGTCCTAATATCTCGACACTTAGTCGAATCTTGACCCTGTGCACTCTTTGCAAAATTCGGTCTAAGTTTCTCATTATCCCTCTTGATCTTCTCTAAGTCAAATCTAAACTCTCTCGACGCACACCTTGTGGACAATATGAACTCTTTGCAGCCGAACTCTCCGAAGAGAAATGATTGAAACTTATTTAATACCTCACAAGTTCATATACTCAACTATGAACAACATACATAAGCATAGTGATATAAATACACAGATAACATACCATTCATTCAAATACACACCGAAATGAACATCATCCAAGAATTTGGATCAATCTTTATCTGTTCTATTCATTCATGAAGTATTTACATAGGTTACACAGTTCTTCACTCTCTTCTGACTCTCTATTTCTAATTGTTGCATCTAACACTTGTTACTCCTTAATTCTACAATCCCATACAATACAATACAAAAACCTATCTAAGGAATGGCTTCTTGAGCTCTTCTATGTCCTATTTGAATTTTGTCTCATCGTTGTTTTAGCAGTCACCTACTTAGTCCCATTACAATAAATGTGAGTTATTAGCAGATAAGAGTTGACACTCTATATCTGTAACACCTTACAGTCGTGTAAGAATTTACAACATTCTTCCATTCTCATATGGTGACCTGAATTTACAAAAAAAGTCTTTAAATACAATATTTCCAAAATATCTCAACAACATGCTCGTGCCTCTATTTAATGCTGATTTGAAATTTTGGTGCACTGAGGTGTCGAATTCTGTCTCCACTCTCAACCCCTTTTGCTTTGATGGAAATGCTTCTGGTGTTGATACTCAGAGGGGGGTGAATCAGTATCAAGTAAAATTTAAAAACCTTTTTCAACTTATACTTAAACCATTCAATTATATCCAATGAGCAGTGAACAATAGTATAAGAGTTACACCAATACACCACAATAC